>JABFQM010000056.1:0-61414 GCA_022816865.1 Zelostemma sp. ZL-2020 | reverse complement strand
TTTTTTTTCATGAAGAAGAAGATATTGTTGAATAAATTATACTCACATAATAAATGTTATTAATTATGTTGCATTATAAATATTTTTTTCAATTCGCCCTTGCATTAAAGTATCGATCCACCTTAATAACCGTTACTCGGTTTTTGAATATAAATCGTACGTGTAACAAGAGTAACTCTGAAAAAAGTTCATTTTATCTCCCACCGTGATATGAATTTCAACCTGTAGATTACGAGCGTAAGAGCTGCATGCACGTTTTAAAAGTAGAAACAAAGCAAGGACTTACCCTCGATTACGGGATGACGCGGTTTGTAGGACATATCTGAAACAAGAGAAAAAGATTGCATTAGTAAACTTGACACGATTCAATTTTTGTAATTAACACCGGGAAATAAACGTTAGAATAAAAGTGAAAGCAAGAAGTGCGAGTACGAAATCGAAGATTAAAATCTAAGGCCCAGCTTCATTGCCTAAACGGTTCATTGTATGATACATCTTATACATAAATATCGCTCCCGTCAGATCGTTATTGCTAAACGCACTCCTATAATTCTCGCTTCAAACAAAACCGTTACTCCCAGCGACGAATTCAGTAAAAATTCAAGAGATGAATCGCCGAATCAAACTGCGAGTAATTAGCGCGTCTAGTGAGAGCAACAAACTTTTTAACACGGATCGTGTACACGGTGTTGATATTAATTATGATTAATGTCTCCCACATATTGGAAGTGAATTCTATCTATCATCGCAAACGCTCGCCCGAGGATTTATTATTCAGTCCATTCCCCTCGTAATTTTAAATCACATCGATCCTTATCTAACGCAGACGTTTTAATTACACTTTTACAGGCTTTGATTATATTGTAAAGAGACGTCAACTAAACTACACAAGCGAAGCTGGAAAGTAATTAAAAGATTCCATCAGGACTTTTATAGAATAGCGAATTTGCATTATAGACTGCGATAATGAAAATCGGTAATATTCGTTAATGGGAGAAGAATAGCTCGGATACCGAGATTTTATTACGACGATTTACGATGTTACTTCCCTTCATTCGCTGACTTGCAATCCGGAAAACACAGGGGTGGAAAGAAATCAATGAAGACCGAAATTTAACGGAAAATGCAATGGAAACATAAACGCTGGCTTGAAAAGAGAAGCTCGGGGGCTGAGTTTCTGGTGGAATCATGAGTGTGCATCGTGGAAACTCGACTGTATCTATGCATATAGTTGTATCGTACGGTTCAAGTCGTTTGAGGCACTTGCTGCTGCCAAACCAACGATATGTATGCAGCTCGCTTCTATGAGAACTCGTACATACCGATATCATGCCGATATACCTTTTCGCATTTCGTGTCGGTGGCTTGCCGCATATGAGAAACACGTGTCACCGGCCCCCCCCTTTCTCCCCGGACTCATCTCGACCACTGATTTTCTTTTTCGAGTTTCCAACCGCCACACTGGGCAGCGCCAAAAATCGATGGAAAAATAATAAAACCGGGGGGAGAAAATGCGGCGCCGATCGATAACTCGTTAATAGCCAAATTTCTCATGTAACAAAAGAGAGAAGAATAGATTATCGAGAGAGGGATGAGGGGAACACGTTGGCAGTAAGGGTCTGCACTCGTGCGAGCGATTGATTTTCTCAATATTTCAGGATAAACTTTGGACTATCCGTCCGCGAAAAATGAGAAAACTTTTACTCCCAGATTCGAGATCGCGTCTCACGTAACGGCTTTCGCTTCGTAAGTCTCACTTCGCTGTGTGCAAAAGTCTGTAACAAGCCCTTGCACGTGTGGGGGCTTTTCTTGAGCCAGAACTCGGGCTACAAGTAAAGTGTTCAGGGTGAAAGAAGGAGAAGAATGTGAGCTTCGAACGTAGCACGCTCATTGATTTGCTGGTAAGTTTTTGTTCAATGCTCAAGCGGCGCTGTCAATTACCGGATTCGTCTTCAGCGATACCGTTATCGCGACAGTAATCCGTCCTTTTTTGCATCAACGAAAAACATGAACAGTAAAAATCCATTTTACGAGAAGACCACTTGTGGCGCATTTTTAACTTCCGTATTTTTTAATTTTATACATAGTTGAATGCAACCGGTTGAAAAATTGGAGAGATAACGGGAATCAATATCCAAGATGGTAATTGATTGGAAAATGCGAGTAGTGATAGCAGAATACAATTCAAAATAAAGGCAATACTCGAAAAATTCGCGTGCGCTATCGGAACGGGCCACGAGCGGTAGAATTTTTATCGCGCATCCTCTGCTTCTATGAAACGTGTGTGGCTTAAGTGATATACACAGGCCGACGTAAAATTACGCATGCCCGTTCGAAGGGCAAAGCCGGGGATTACGCGTAATACCTTTTATTGGCGGGAAAGCAGAATGAACGAGGCGGAAGTGGAGAAGAAGGCGACAGGATAAGTTCGAGTAAAGAAAATTATGCTTCGGGAATAATATTTCTGGACATTATTTCGTATAATGCCCCCCTGAAATCCCTACGGCTTGGCCGTACGTTGTGTATATAAATAAAATTAACGGTCTCGTTTTAATCTCGTGATACTCGAGGCGCGTAATGAACGATTTGCGGAACGATAGTTGGTTGAAATTGAGAAACCGAAAAATGTACAATCGAATGAAAGAATCCAAATTCTTTCCCGCATTATTTGGAAACGAATGAACATTTTTTGAGTCCAACGAAAAATGCAGTAGCATGAAAAGCCATGAAATTTGCAGTTCCCGTGAAACAAATAAATGTCAGAGCTCGCGAGTAAAGTTCATTGTTGAAATTGCAGAATGAAATTGACGCTGAGGGAGAAGTTAAAGGTGGTTGACCCATTAGTAGGAAAAAAACGTTTTGTTTCACGATCGAAACGACGCGTTTTATGTGGCATTCATGCTCTATTAACACCGTGGAACACTTCGCAATTTTTCATTAAGCCCCTTGCTCAATTTGGGTTTATTAACACAATTTATCTCTCCAAGCGGATAAACATTCTGGAGAATTAAGTAACTATCGCCGGCGAACTTACGAAGAGTACGCGTACGGCAGGGAATGTTATTCGCGTGTCGCCTTTACGCGTCGAAAGAGGACTTAGTATGTGAAACACGCGTTCACATCTGCCTTTATGAGCGTTCTCTGCGTTTCTCCGCTTCATCCCAATTCTCTCGTACCGCTCTCTGCCATCTCAAGGCTCAGGAGCTGTTCGCAAGATTAAGAACGCCGCGGATCATATTAAATTTCTATCGAAAAACATTCCCGATCGTATCTGAAATCCTTTTGAACTTCCCGAAAGTTCGATTATTAATGCTTTGCGCCGTAACTTTAGTAATTACAGAGAAAACAGCAACGTCGTGTTAATTCGTTGACCATTTTTCCTTGAAACAAGTTTCTCCATCGCGTCATGTTTGTCGCAGTTCGCGCCGCGCGACCGGGCCGTAAATGCTGTCGTAACTATTTGGAATTGCGAGGCTGCAGACATAAAAACGTGCTGTGCGAAGTCAGTCGGTACAAATCTCACGTAAGGTGGAGCACGAGTTAAGCGCCTTTTGCTCTTCACGAGGGCACGCAGAAGCGGGAAAAAAGCAGGCATGCACAAAAGAAATAGTTAATTGCCCTATTTCAAAGGACAATTATCAGCGCACCCATGCTCCGCCTCGTCCACTTACGACATCAACGCCTTGCGTCGAGGATTACTGAAATGTACAATGAGCGCCATCAACAGTTTTTACATCCACGCTTGAAAAAATTATGTTTTCTGAGGCTGTTTTGCAGCTGCTGAAGAAAAGCTCATAAAAAATATCCATAACTATGAATGGACCATATTTCTATTAATATTTCTCGTCATTTCCAGCTTTTTTCAATAAAACTAATCAAAAACTTGAAACCCGGGGAAAACTTTCCCTCTTCCTTTTTAGGATCACCAAAATTTCGTCGAATCTTCAAAGAATATTACCGTAGATTTAGTCTGATCAGTTTATGTGTGGACGAAATTGAGTTCTAATTAAGCTCGAGGAAGTTCGTTTTTTTATTTTACACTCCTTTTCATTAGGAATCGGGCGTTGTTTGAAAAATAAAAAGCAGAAACTCGCATGAAAACGCAGTTCATCTCCGATCTATTCATTGTCAGAAACGCGGCAAAAGTGATGAATAGAATAAAGTCCAGCTCGAAAAGCGAGAGCGGAATTCGGAAAAGTTTGCCGTCAAACACGCGTCATAACGAGATGACGAAATTGACGTCAGCGTTCGACGAGGTTCATTAGTTTGCACTCTCCGTGTGTGTTTCATCCGAGAAAGAGCAGACTATCGCCCGAGCTAGTTTGCCAATTATCACGAAACTCCATGAACCTTCTCTCTATCAGATACGAATGACGCGACGCATACGCAATGGCGGAACTGACCCGTCCTCCCTTCCAAGCTCACACATATTCACGATTCGGACACGTCCGCGAAAGTAGCCATCGCCGACATGCCCTTAATCGAATTTCCGAAAATTCTATTCCAAAAAACGCCCGGAACAACGGCGGCTCCGAAATCGGCCATCCAAGGTACTGCTCATGGCAAATTCCAGCACGCTTATGACCCGGTAAATGTATTGTCCCGACGCCACGGACAATGCCTGGGCTGATTGCAGAGCGTTCGGGCGAAAAACTTGAGTTGAAAATAAAGCAAATAGCTGAAACGTCGCGCCGATTCGGGATACGATGCTATGGGGGACCTTTGCCAAATGCAGTCACTCGGAACGCTCGAATTTCTTCTATACGAAGCCACCTCTTTGTGTGATTGTCCCGGACTACACACGCCAGACCCTATAAGAATGTCGATGTCGGAAAGTCGGATAACAAAAAATAGCCGCGAGAAGAAACGTTCGATTATCCCTAACTCGTGTCTTTCGCCAACGAACGGTATCGAAATAAAACAATTGTCCGTAAATCGGGGATAGTAACTCGGAAAAGAAAAGGCAATCAGTTGGGCATAAACGAGCAACAATGGTTTCACGTTCGAAAGGGCGTGCATATTTCATACTTATTTACGTATTGCATCGTTACGCTTCTTTTTGCCTACTTTGCCTAGACATACTTTATCCCCTTTTATTCCCAATCTCCCTTTGCGCGAGGCGCATTGTAATTCTGGTCGAACAGTTTCACTAGTGGCAAGTTCCTACGTGCTCTGCATGTCAAATTCGACATATAAAACTGCTCGACTGCGAGACAGCTTTTACGTCGTGGGTAATCTATCGCCGGCACGTGTCACAGTCATTTTTATACGGCGGATGTCTCGGTGAAGTAATTGCCGAGGCCACGAAAATCGCCATCATCGATGCTCTAGCTCGTAATCATTCATCAAAAAAGTATTCGAGTTGAAATTCGCAAAATTGATTTTTTCAACAAAGTAAAGACAAAACTATTCTTCCCCACGCGGAAAAAAATCCCTGAAGTTTAAAGTAACTTCGATTCAAATGAGAGCAAATGGAATTAGAGCAACATTAAGGAATTTCCATGAAGCAAAACGGTACTCACAATTAAAATACAATAAAACTCCAGCGACGAACACGAAGATAACGACGAGGAGCACGAGAAGCAACAACAAAATAGTCGGCCTGCACCATGGGTTGCTCTGTATTTCAGTCCTCAGTCTGCTCTCCTTCGTGTTCTTCTGCTCCACGACACTCGACTCCCCGCTAACATTAACAACCACCCCTTTATAAGTGTAATGCGGAGCCTTTTTCGTCGCTAAAAATCCATGATCGTCCTCGGGATCCGAATAAACACCGTAAGCTTCGAAGTTATTTTTCCTGTAGCCATTCATTTTCTCCGCGTTTCCCGAATCCTCATTAGCGTCCTTCCTCAGATACGCGGAAGAGGAAGACCCGCCCTCGCCAATTTTAAGGGTCTGCTCGTACGACTTGTCCTGGCCTCGTGACATCGCATCGTACTTGCCCCGCTCGTAACTCTTGGAGCTCGTGAGCTGGTACTTGCTGCCGTGGTACCCGTCGCCTTGGCAACCGGAGTCTTCGTACTCCCTGTCGAAGCCCGCCGCGCGTCGCGAATCCTCGTAATCGTAGCCCTTGTTCCCCGAGGTCTCGTACCTCGGCAAAGTGCCGTACATCTTCCCCGGCGGGTTGGAATATTTACTCTCATATTTGCGCGCCGCAAGCTGCTCCCGTTGCGCCGAACCCGCCGCTAAATCGTAAGCAGAACCGTGGGTTTTCACGCCGGAATCGTAACCCTTCGAAGCCGTCGCGTCCAAGATGGTACTCGAATGATGCAGCTCTTTCTTGGAACCATATTTCAGACCCCCGTCAACCGCGTACCTCGGATCGTACTCCCCGTACTCAGAGCAATTCCGAGTAGAACCGTACTGTCGGACGTTTTCTTGGCCATCTTTCGGGTAATTTCTGCGTCTGATGGTGTCGCTCCGGTCGTAAGGCACGTCCAGATCAGACTCTTGGTACGTTCTCTGCTCGACCCTGGGATTAAACCTCAATCCATCCTCCGGGTAGATCCTGCTATTATCGTAGAGATTGTCGCGTTCGTACGTCCCGGCTTTTTGACGCTCGTAACCGCGGCCCGGGTAACCGCGCTCGGCGTAAATCGACTGATCGACCCCGCCATAAGTCACGCCGCGTTCGGCGTCTTGCTGGTATTTCTTGGCATCGTAATCCAAGTACCTGGAGGATCTGCGCTCGCTGCCATAGTCCATTGAACCTTCCACGACGTTCGGTAACTTGCCGCTCAAATATTCGCCGCCATTCGACGTCGTCGCCGCCCCCGCTGCTGCCTGGATATTCTCGGCATGCTCCACCAGGTTCGGGAGTCGCGAGCTCGACGAGCTATCCGGCGTGTTCTCCGTCAGATCCAGTTTCAGACCGTCGCTGCAGGCGGACCTTTGCATGATACCGCATTTGCATGATCGCTACGACGGACCGGACTCATGCGGCTTCTCATGTCATTGTTCTCCGCTTGATTTTCGTACTTTGTTTCCTCGGGTTTGTTAGATGTTAGCGGGATTAGGGGTTTGTTAGTTCTTGCTGCGAGGCGTTGGGCGTTACGAATCTGGAAAAGGAAAAAAGAAGAGAGCGTTAGCGTGTTAGTTGGAAAACGTGTGGGAAACAATTACATTTTTTCGACGGAATTATATAAATTGGAACCATTAAAAAAGCTCGTGGATATTGCACAACGTTTATGTAATAAATGAATTCAGGTCCTCGATTACGAAGCCAACGTGAACGAACTCGCTGTTCGGATGAATAGAATTTATCGTCTGGGTTGTGATCTCATATGCCGGGCGATACAATGGAGTTGAATGATAATAATAACGGCGGCGATATCAAACCATGCGTGAGAACATCATTATGTGACACGCACGCATTATCATGTTCATAAAATGGTACATTTCTATTCGCAACGCGAATTTCCAGGGGGAAATTACGCGGACGAAGCAACGCTGGAAATCCGACTGATTTGTCATGAAACTTCGCGCACGAATCTCGGCGTTTACGTGAAAAACAGGGGAAACGATTTTTTTCATCGCGAGACTAAATGTTTCACTACCGCGTTAGTCGCGGCATGAAAAATTTTCCAATTAATACGCATTCTTGTAAGGCAAAAAGTATCCGTGGTATTCGTAAATGAAAATTTACCTCGGTTTTTCGTAATAAATTAATGTCGCGCGCCCGAGCGTAAAAGGACTCCGACGAAGAATTTTTTTCTGCCAAAGCGTTGCCGTACAACGTTGCCCACGTGGAATTTCTTTGCGCTCGATTTGTATGATAATCGATAGGGGAGGCTCAAAGAAGGGCCGATCGTATTTCCTGTTTCATATGCAAACGCGATTAGTGGCGCGTAAGTTCATTTGCGTGTATTAAATGCCTGAATCGTCCGTTTTAGGGGAGTGTCGACGGAAACGGCGGCTGCGGTAGCAAGGAAAACAAGGGAGCATGAGACGAGACAAGAACGAGCTCGCATTCCGAAATGTTTCCATTTGACGTTGCTACAGAATTCAGATTAGGCCCGGAAGCACTTTCAAATCATAGTCATTCCTCCTCCTTTCCCGATGCGAGATGAAACGCAGAACTGAAAGATATTTTGGCGATTCAAGATATTCTAGGGATATGGATAGACTAACTGTTATTGCCCGAAATTCCCATAGTTTCAGGGACAGGCAACATGAACGGACAGCGCTGCTAAAACTATTTTCCCTAATGAAGCACTGTTAAACTTTCTCGATATTCCAGATATCCTCGTGATTCCTGAGTCATTAATCGAATGCCGTTCGCTGGTCTATGGTATCTTCTATGCCGTTCTGAAGGAAACTTCTCATCTGACTCGGGAAGATATTCCAACATTATCCAGGTATATTTCGGGAAGTAATAACTGCGTCTTGATACGCCACAATACGAATTCTAAGTTAAGGTGGTTCGCGACTCCTCAACGATTAAATTCAAAATCGTGAGAAAAATCGATGTTATAGAATAATTATCGAAGTATCATTGTGCAGAATTTGAGTAAGTTTTTGCAATTTTCGATTAAATATATGACGCTACAGCCAATGGCAGCCACGATGGCAACAAAAAGCGTGGAAGGTATTGAGAAATTGAAAATTTGTGGTTTAAACAATAATTACTTGCCACAAAATTCCAAGAACGTCAAGTTGATGAAGCAGTGGTGAAGCATGGTTATGATGTATTTGAAAATTGATTGGAATATGCATGAACGAAAAATACTGAGAGACATTTTTGCAATGTAAACACAACCCCATTACTTCCGCCGTATATCGCTTTTAAATGTTGGCAGTGCGTTCGTCAAATAACTCAATATCTATTCGATCGTTTTATCACGAAAACATATTTTAAAGTGTATTGACGTTATGAGAAAGATAAATACTTTTATTTCAGTGAAAGGACGATGTTTGAATTGTATTTCTTTTAGATTTCATATTGACTAATGTGCGAGTAAGGAGATCGAAACCCACTTTCCTGACCAAGAGAGAATTTAATTACTCTCGGGATACTTTTTCCCGCTCTTTAATCTTCGCAATCAATGCCAAGTTTTTTGGAATACATGACCTTTATTCTTGTTTATGTCTCGGAAAGATAAAGCGCCTGAATTATTTATGTTTTTGGGAGGTTTTGTAGTCGCAGTGCGGGATGCAAATGCGACTTCTTTTTCACTATCCTTTGAATGTTTAATGTGAGAGCAGCGAATCCTTTCGGTTTGCTGCAATTGTATCTCGCGATGCACAGACTTCAAGGGAGCGTGCCAGAAAGAGCCGTGCACTACAAAAGAACACGTGCAAAACACCCTAGTTCCATAAAATTTATCATCGTT
The DNA here is from genome assembly GCA_022816865.1 of Zelostemma sp. ZL-2020. Lineage (NCBI taxonomy): Eukaryota > Metazoa > Arthropoda > Insecta > Hymenoptera > Platygastridae > Zelostemma > Zelostemma sp. ZL-2020. The sequence continues at coordinate 52,082 of JABFQM010000056.1, read as the reverse complement.
ACCAATGAGATCCTAAACATTTATAAAAAACATTCCTCAAACGACAGTTCATTAGTAACTCTTGAATTTTGCAATCCGACAACTCCGAACGAGAAAACTTTCGGGCCAACTAGATAAATCTGTTCCAAATCGTTCTCTTCATAAATAAAACAAAAATCTAACCGAGAGTTACAAACTTGCCGTTCATCGCGCGACTCCAGCACCCTTTTGTTCAAAGTCTGACGTTCATTCGTAGTAAGCTAATAAGAAGTTGCTCCACGCATAGTATCGCTAAGCGTCGCGTAACAATTTAAGCGTCTCGCTTCTAGTTGTTCGAAGGGTGTCTCATTCTGCAGAACTCAAGAATTACTCCGCATAGACATTATGCGATAACCCGTAGCGAGTTTCGGAACTTGCGTATAAGCCGCTCTAATCGTAATAGATGCAATCAAGTGCCGAGATTGCGATTGCGAGACGAAGTTTCGTGATATCACTGCCTCGTAAAGTTGGCCCGTTGCGTGGCAAGAAAGAGCGCATGATTTTTATTTGGCTCTCGAGGAGAAAGTACGTCTCACGTCTTCAGCGAGAACCGAAAGCGCCGCGAAGAAAAACAGCTCGAGTGCTGAACGGACGTTATTTCGTATAATAAGAATTGGCCTGAATGCGTCTTCGAGTACAGTCTCACGTACGGTGTAGACGTGCAGACGTATCACGATGTGTATTCGACTGTTAGCCATCCCAGCATGGCACTTTTGTGACTAGTGAAGTTTACAGTACACTCTGGAGAGCAGTTCGCTATCTAGCCGAAGACTAACGTCAAGGGGACGTTTCTTAAGACATCACACTCGTTAAATAAATAAAGGAATAAAAGTAAAAACACCTCGCAAAGTACTCTTTATCTTTTCTTTGATCTTTCGATGCCATTCGATTTAGTGACACTTCGTTAACTTTTCATTCGGTCGGAATATTCAGAGACGTTTTTGACGGGACTTGCGGCCGATGGAATTATGAACCCTCGGTGGCAAGAAAAGCGAGCCCCGTTGTCGTATCGAAGATTAATTAATTCTCTTTAAAGCCCACATTTGGCTCATCGCGCTTTTTCCATCAACATCTTTTTAACTCCTATTCGCTCTATATAATGAAGATTGAACGCCAACAAAGCAGAGCAAACATAATTAACGTCAGTCCTCTCAAAAGCGATTATAAGATTATTCTCTCTCTCCCTGCAGTCGGGAACTTGCTCCCCGTCACCTTTTGCAAACAAATAAAGTGACGCTAATTATATCACAATAGAAACTGGAGGTTAAATTGGCGTTAGGCTTCAATTAAAATATAATTTTCCGCGCTCCCGATGGCAAAGTTTATTTGAAAAGATGCCGTTATTCATAGAGAACTCGAAGTTACGAAAATAAAAGATGGGAATCCTTATTCTTGAATAATTAACGAGCTTTGACTGTTTACCGTTACACAAAGTGTTTTCCACGAGACGAAGGAAAAAGAAACGGAAAATTGTTGCCAGTGGCAGAAACCAATTTTTCTCCCGCGAGATACTCATCGTTAGGAAGAAAAAGAGATAGTTCGTCGAACGATTCATGGCCTAAACGGGGTCACGGTAAAATCGTTAGAATTATTTTTCCAATTCCTTCCACGTTCACAATTAGTGACGAGTTTCAGATACCGCTAATGATGGGCAAATGGAAACGACTATCGAAACGAATGTATGAAATTAAAAGCTCTAAAAATAAATTCCATCAGAAGCGCGCGCTTCTTCCCGCGTAGCACGTTCGAATAATTATTATCGGTGAATTGAAATTGCATGAATTCCATTGAATCAAATTATTATACCGATGAATTACCATAAAGTTAATTTCGTACAACAGTTGCAATAGCGATCGTCGTATATTCGAGTATTGTTTCGATAATTGGCACGTTTCACGACGACAGGAAAAACAGCATCGGTTGACAATTAATTTCCATTCACGCATGGGCGTGGAATAATGATGCTTGAGAGACATTAAAGGTGATGAAACAACAAGATTCCATTTTATACGAGCGCGCGAACACACGACGCAATAGTCCTCTCGAGATCAACATTTAAAGGGACTCGACATTTTCCGAAACCGTGGGTCGTAACGAATTCGTTGAAAGCCCTCGTTTGCTAATCGCGACAATAGGATTTGAGGATTTGACTATCGGTTAGCCTTGTCACCTGCCGCACTGATAAGCCTTAACACCATGTTCCCTCTTTCTTTTCGTTTTGCCCACGAGCGACCTTATCCCAATGGAAAGTAAAGCCCTCAATGTTTCCGGGTCAAACGCCACACACTGGCACAAACTTCTATACCACGGAAACACGAAAACAACTCTTTAATTAAAAAGATTCCGAGTTAACGTAAAATACTTTGAAGTGAAATGAGTAAAGTATGACGTAATGCCTATTTTAGTTTTCAAAGCAGCCGAGGTTAGCAAGCATTGAAAGGAAGACGAGAAGGCACAAAAGATGTGATACGAGAAACAAGGAAATAAGAAAAGGCAAAGGGATCATTGCGTGGAGTAGGCGGGATACTGTCAAAGCAAAGTGAAAGACGCTATTAAGGTAAATTAAAGTTGTTACACAATGGAAAGTATAAAAGCCAGATGTCCAATAAGAAAATGTAAAATGCTCACTATTACCCAAGAGCTTGTGAACACGAGTTCAAACTTGGCATGCGCTAGATAAGCTTAATGTATTCCATGAGGATAAAGATATCTCTTAGATACATGAAGAAGTCGACAAGACGGCACTTTTTGGTTCCTCGAACATAGCGGGTCACTGATTCCATTCCGACTTCTATCGGAACGTTTTATCTTGATACAAAAGTTGAAAGTGCGCCCACCCCGCTGCTACCCCAGCGGACTCTGATTTTCTAATCACTACGGCAACAAAAGATCATCTCCCGTGACAGGCGCGAGGTGGTGTTACGTGCTGATAGGATGCTTCTGAAGAAAGCATTGTACTTTTAATTAAAGATTACGCTGACTTCGAAGATAAGCCAGAAGACTTTCTCTAGACAGGCCTGGCATTTGTGAACAAGTGCTGACTAAGCGGAGCGAGTCAATTTGTGAATAAGATAATTCTTTATTTTACGAACAAATTTGAATTTTGATGTCGGGAAAAATTGTTATAGCATTTACCGATGTTGAACTTTATCTTCAAATGAGCATCATTTCAACAGGTTTCAGATTCTAACACAGAATTTGATCAACTCTGGTTTTAGATTCAATCAGACCAAATCAGACCCGAATAGTCCATTTTTCGGGTGTCTCTAGATCTGTTCAGGCCCAATCAGGTCTGATCAGACTTGTTCAGTGGTGGAAAAAAATTAATCAAGCCTACAGATAATTTCCCAAGATGCTTAATTACATTCAATCATCGGGACGTGTTAATATTTACTATAACGACTCGACATGTTTGAGCATAAGTCACGCCAACTAATAAGTGTTTTTCACATAACATGGTTATTTACGAACCCACGAGGATATGGCGAGAGCAAAATGTGAGCTCATAGGACGACGTGTCTGGATGAGGGGTGAAAAAGGTGATTAACCGGCGGTCTACCCTTATTTCAATTCGTCGAGGACGTAAATTCACGTCGTTGGCATGGTGCGAACGGATGTAGGGAGGTTGAAGTTACTCCAAGGGGTTCCCGAAGGAACTTGCTCGAAGCCAGGAATCCCTACAGGCCTTCATGTTACGACCAAGCAATCATTTAAGCAGGATTCTTGACAAAAGCTACGGAGATGAACAACGCCAACTTATTATGCTTTGATAACTCATTGAACTCATTGCCTGGATAGGCCGGAGTTGCAATCGGAATTATTAAAACTCCGCCCCAAAAGCCTGTTACATCGCTAGGGTAATCTTTTAATAATTTACGAAGCGGCAAGTGAGGTTTATTAGGTTCCGGGGTAAAGTGGCGCCCGACGCGAGGCTGAATAAAAAGCACTCGGAGTAGATTACATTACGTAAATTTTACAGAATTTTGATAAGCGCATAAAAATGAGCGAATTGGAGGATTGTATGCCTGAATTATTACTGGAGAATAGTTAAGGTCTCTCAATCATCGACACGACTTTTCATTTCCTATCTGATTATAACTTTCTCCTTTCCCCATTTTTCATGATAACGGCCTGCGAGTAATTTGTCAAGTAAAGTGTGTACACAACGACAACGCGTACTCGAACGTATCGGGCGGAAGAAAAAGAATTAACACGCACGCGCACTTGCTTTTAGCGGAATGGAACGGAGTCGTGTACTCCGATACCATATTAATATTCCTCATTTATCATTCGAATCTACAGTTTTTCAATTAAAAATATATAAATTTGATTTTGATGCGATTACGGTGAGCTCAAGACTTCCTGAAGTCAAATGAAATCATTGTCGATACATTTGTCCAGCTTCGAAGCAAACTTTCTTCATCAAATGGGAGATCGATTTTCTTATCTTCCTCTTCTCTGGGAAAGTAATACAGAACAGTGCAAACTGCGGCATTGTCATCATTCAGGTACAACCGCTATTATAGAATTTAGTGCAGCCGTCCATCCACAACTGTACCCCCGCTCGCTAGAGATAACCTAATGCCCGGCCATATTAGCACTAGAGCCGCGTAATAGGCACGGCCAGCAGTGTATGAGGCTCTGATTCGCCACAATGTCTCTCTCTCCTTGCTCGTGCAACATTTCGATTATCTAGCCCTTTAATTGCATAGCTTAATGCACTTAATTGCATTTCTGGCTTCTCAAGTACCCATAATCATGCGCTATTTTCGAAACTAAACGGCGTAGTCTTGGAACAATTTTCGCTTCAAAATGTAACAAAATGAACGACCCGAATTTGTCATTCATCAATCAATACCAAGTGACGTCACTGGGGTATTTTAAGGGTTAGATAGGGTCAAGTAATGCCACGTTGACGTTATCACCCTCAAATCGCGACAGCTTTAATCCCAGTGCTCGATTTTGTTGAAAAGTGTTTGGAACAACGGTCTATTAAATTTCACGCGTCGCTATGGAAAATAATTACATTAATTATCTTGAATTACATGTACCAATTATCTATATGAAAACAGAAATTGAAAATTGAACAACAGTCGACCTCTATAAAATAATCACGCCATCAAACTTGCGATCCAACATTTTTACGCCAAAATGTATACAATATGAAGGCGACGGAACAATGAAAAATTACACGAATCATTATAATTTCTTGAAACAATGCTAAAAGTCCGGCTTGAGTGATACCAACAATGTTCGTTTGGAGTTGAACGGAAATGTTCGTGAGGATAATGACAAACAAAAACTTTAACCTCGATTCGAATGAAGTGACTATTACGTAGTAATGGCATTGTTACATACTACGAGGCGCATTGTTTGCAGCAATTGTTCCTACTTTCATTTATAAGCGGCCTGATTACGATCTATGCTTCGTCACAATTTCAAACTGTAAACCGTTGCGACGCGTTATAATATTTTTTATAACGTCTGGAAACATACGAGATTACGAACAAAAATTGTTGTGGCAACGGAAGACACGTGTATTTACACGAGGGAAATCTGGCGATGGCGTGACTTGCTTGTTTTAACAGCTGAATTTCAAGAGTAATAATTACTGCAGGTTTTAGCTCAAGGAAAACTTAGAAAAGAACTTGGTTTTTTCGCTGTGAACGCGTTCGCCCTATTCCTTTTATACGCGACGATTGCAAAGAGAATTCAACTTGTTACCCCGTGCTAAGCACCGAGTTGTTGCTGACAAATGCTAGTGCAAGTTGTCGCAGCGGCAGTGTTTCGTGTGCCTCTGCAAAGCTTTGTTACGTAAGGCGGCCCAAAAGAGACCGTGGTATTTTAATTGGAATTATTTAATTAACACGTACCAGCAGCATGCTAGCACTAACATATTCGCATGCTCTAACTATCACTCCACTTCTCGCGATAAGAATATTATAGTGCACACTTGCACACACTCCCAAGTAATGATATAAACCACGTTCAGAAAACGACAGTGTTCTATGTATGAGTGCGTACCGGCTACGTCGGTGTGTGGCACTACATTGTGAAGGCACTTTCTTTGTACGCCTCTCCAATATTCCCCATATGTACGTAATTCTCTCATGCATGTTATACATGATACACCTGAACCGCAGAGTTCCAAAGAAGTACATAGCCCAGGTAACGGGCAAGAACATGCAAAACAGCCATGTTTTATGTATCAACAGTGTCTGCCTCTTACCCGAACTTAGTAAAGGTTTACTTGACTTTCTGGAAAGCATCAAGAAAAAGTATCTACTCTTTACAATACGACAGTCTTTTATATTTCTTCGTTAAATATAGTTGGAAACAATCATTTCTTTTTCATAAGTCATTACATTCGCCGAACTTTTGTTCCAAACTGTTAAGCAATGTTAAACCAGACTAAAGAAACTGGTGTTTCGACTAGATATACTTTGAAAACGTTCATCATTCTCCCGGCAAATGAACCTCAAGCATGAAGAGTACTAGTTGCAGGTCTAATCAGACAAAAAAATGTTAAACGTTGTACGAAAGTAAAGACAGGTTATATCATTTACTCTGAGACACAACAAAAGATTTCTGAGTTTTTGGGGTCTGCACATATTTTTCAAAGTGTCATAAAGACAGTTATTCGCTGTCTCCTGTCTTATCTCATTGCAAGCTGGAAATTTGCAAAAGTCTGAGTATTTAGTGACTTTCCGGAGTTAATAATTACAGACAAAGTGCAGAATAGCTTGTACATCACAAACAAAGGGGAAATTTAATAGCTAAATGTCGAAATCACCGAAGCCTTGTTATATCGAACTACTACAAGGAAAACGCGTCCAGAACAGAATTCTCCGCACTATCATACAAAGTCCTAGTGTCTCTACCTACAGAGTATGTAACAGCATCACCGAACGAGTTCATGAGTAGGACAGCTGAGAATGGAGTAAAGTTGTTCACAGTTTCGAAGTGACATGGCCGACCAAACATCCTCGCAGCTCAACTTCGGAAAGGGCTAGCCGTCGTAGCCTTGATGAGTTTATAAGAACGGAAACTGTCAAACATTCAAACTTCGGCAATTCGATAAGATGGGCGCGAAGCCAAATGATATCCTGTACAACACTACAATTGTACCTAATGGTTGATAACGGATGACTCCAATTGTTCTGGACGAACAAATTTGATAACGAAATGAAATTGATTGGAAATCATTATTGTAGTTGTAATTAGAACTCGACAGTTTTTGATGTACGCATAATTGGAGACACTAGACACGTTCGAATTCGATATGAAACAGTAATTAACCAACACATCTCGTAGTTTAATTTGAAACATCTGCAAACTTCACAATTTATTCTAGGTAATTCTCACTTGAAACAGTTCTCTAATTATTTGACTACTCAACTCTTTACGAGTTTTGCCAGTCTTATTGATCTTTCCGTGTGCTTCTCTTTCTTACTATTTTTGTCTCCTACCTACCTCGTCTCATTCCTTTTCCGTCCGTTACAAATTGTTTGATATTAATCAAAATGATCCATCACAGCTTTCTTCAAATATAATTTTAAAAACTTCCCTCTTTATTTAATTTTTCTGATTAATTGTATCGTTTCGAAATGATCAATTCAAGCTAGAAACCGAGAGCAAATAACGGAAAACGAACTTTCGAGAACATCCAGTTCGTTTGCCCGTATTTCTTTATCTCTTTCCGATTTTTGTTTCTGATGCTGAGTTTTATGTCGTTCCAGCAGTCTGTTAACAAAACACATACGAATCCTGCACGTTTTTCCTCTGTATCATTTCTCCTCATCGTCTCTATTCTTCCGAGCCCCTCTTTTTTCTGGTATTCCACCCTGTTGTAAAGCTCGGAGCTTCTTGTTTCTCAACCATACCTACACCTCTCACCCTCAAATTCAGCAGTCCCGTCTTTTACTTAGCGGGGATCATTCGCGAGTCTGTCGAGTGAACCCCTTCAGCGGCACTCTCGGTTTGAGCAGAGAAATGTAGTAACTGAATGAAGCTATATGTATACGCTATACATAGCCGTATAGCCAGAGACGTAATGAACTCGACGAATCAGAACAGAAATTGAATCGATTCGATTTCGCTTCACGATTGGCTGCACTGTTGAATACGACAGCTACAATATCAAATACAGTTGTACTTTACAAGTATATTTTTAACATCATGACTCTCGCATCACGTAAGTTAATACTCAATTGAACGCATGATTTGTTTCTTTTTTGGTATAAATACGATAGTAACTCATCACGATGATATTTCTAGAAGTAATACGTACATCCTTCAATTGAAATACTATATCCTCATATGTAAAATGCCCTGCAGATAATATACCGGGAACATTTCTCAGACGAAAATATCCAACTGGTAGCCATTTGGTCGAACTACTAGTTCCGACCATTTGGTACTTCCGCCATTTTACCAAGTGGTTCGACCAAATGGTTACTAGTTGGATGTTTTCGGCTAGGGTTCTTTCATGTTGAAATGATTCTTGAACCGAATATCTCAAGAATATCTATAAAGATGTCTAGAGCACCAATTATTCAATTGGTTGTACTTGTGTATTGTAATTGTGTTTACTACCACAGATTGCTTCACCACGAGACTTTGACATAGATACTCGCACATGTTCATCGCGACACGGAAAACCACACTTGAGATACGAGACGGTTACGCTGGGTATCAAGATTGTCTACTGCAGCTATTGCGGAAAGTACGAGAAGACGAATGAGTACAAAAATGACATGTGAATGAAAATAAAGATGACAATAAAAAATCTCAGGACAAAACGAGATACAACGCTTGAACATGTGTGAGGAAGAAAGGTGGAGAAACATTCATAATACCTACAAGAGAGTCTGTAGGGGCGGAGGGCTTGGTGTCAGATGAGTCCAACAAGAGATACGGTTCGTCAGTAATGAACTGCTTGTACTTTTTTTACATTAAAAATAAAATAAGATTCTACTACAAACTCATACCGTACGATAATTGTAGTATCAAAAAATGTAAACCTTCATTAAAAATGTTGTTTCAAATTAAAATGCTCCATTCAATTTTCTTTTTGTCTATCACACCAATAGATTGAACTCCATTATGATGAATCACTATGTTTTTCTATCGATACTGCAGGTATAGTACTCGGTTTGATTCATTGCGAGACACTGTTTAATACCACCAACCGTGAGCTGTCTGCCATAATCTCGAAATTATATCTGAATCATTAGCAGTGTTCGAGTACTTGAATTATTACTACCGTGTTTGTTCATTGAAAAAGGCATCATCTCGAGTTTTTGTTTTTTCGAGTTGACTTTTTTTGTACAAAGAATAAACGATGTGAATTTGTATAATTCATAAGTACACATCATTTCGGGTACTTTCAGAATTTGTTAAAGATTCAGAATTGAGTTCAGTATAAAAAATGTTGACTGCAAATTATTTGATACAGAAAACAAAATATCTAAAGGGAGTTTTGTAATAACTTAAAAGTAAAAAGTCGGTATGACGCGGTCAAAGATGCATAGAAAATTCGTCCCAACGGAGATTAAAATAAAAGATGAAAGGAAACCCGTCGTGGTCTTTACAGTACTGGAAAGTGAGAGATTGAGAGGAAATGCTGTGTAGATGGATGAAAGATAGTCAAGTCATATACGACTGTTTTGACGAATGCTTGAGTGCACAAAGATAAAGAAGCAGGATTAACGCAGGGTTTTGATGATTTTCAAAAACCTGAGGACGTCGAGTGCACCGTTTCGATCGAGTTCGAATCATCCAGGACTATTTAAAACTGATTTCAGCTGTTCAGAATCGCATCTATTCAGTCAAATGATTTGAACTCTATAAAACTAGTTCTAACTGTCCAAATTGCTTTCAATACTATTTATCATTTTAGATTAACCTTAGCCAAACAACTTCGTCACGCCAAAGTTGAGATTCATTCGAAACTGCGGAGCAAGTAGAGAATGAAAAGATTGAAAACAGAGCATATCGGATAAATTTTTCTTCCAGAAAGTCTTGTATCTTAGTCTTGTCGTGTCTTTCGAATTGTGAAGAGAAGAAGACCCCGTATACACGACATCTCCATTTGGATGCTATGTCTAGCGCTTTCTTCTTATCCAACCGTCCCAACCCTGGAAGCTTCCATCTGACTTTTTTCCGTCGACGAACTCGATACTTATTTTTTCCTTCCATATTTTTTACACGCTGCCTACTCTCCGAGACTGACATTCGATTAAACATGCTGCGACTGCCAAATACTTTCATGTCTTATTACTTTTTCAGTTTCTTAACTCTCAAAAACTCTTTTGATGTTTTTGTAACAGTGAATCTTTCGGAAAAGTCTTTCTCAAGTTTGAAGTAAGACAAAACAATACATTTGAAAAATTGATATCGTGATGTAGTACCATCGAGTATTGCAAGAAGAAAAAACTGTTAAAATTACTACTGGATGGCGAACAGCATTGGAAAAAATGGAAATGTATTCCAGATTGCGAATTTTTTTTTGCGAAAATTGCGCTAGTATATATTTTGAAGAAATGAAAATATTCCCGAAGATTGAGTGTAGGAACGTGATTTTTTTCAAATGTCACTGGATGTTATGCAATGACAAGAAAAATACAAATCTGATGCGACGTGCGACAAATGCAACTTAGCCTCTAGCATAAAGACACATCCATAATCCACACTCGAGCAAGCTGTCAGACTCCCCTGGTTTTTTCGCTAGCTTTCTTTGCAGTAATCGCTAGTGCAAGGGAAAACCAAACATTCCCTGAAACGCGGAAACATATATTCGACGATTTTCAACAGTTGGACGGAGCTCCACATAAATACCGCACACATTTATTACTATTATGTGGTCGAATTCGTTACAAACACCACAGTTTTCGTCCATATTTCATATCCTCCGCATTCCAGCCGCTCATGTAATATTTTCATACGAAAATTTCTCAAATAAAGTTAACTTTTTGCCCTCCGCAAATTCCGGAAAATTGTATCCCGGTCACAATTTTCCGATGTGTACTTGAACCTCCTTTTCACCGCCATCATTCGCATGAGATGAAACATGTTGCGAGACGAGAGATCATACAGTTTGAGAGACGGCGACGTTTTATCCTTGAACGACACTTACCTCGAAAAGGAAATATTTTTCTTACGGAAAGAAATAATGTTCCATTAAAGTGAGAACTTTTACCCCGCGAAAAGTTCCAAATTCAACGTAAATTCACATCACATGTATTTCACTTTTTATCGACGTTTCAAAATACCCTCGTACAAAACTTTATTTACTGTATGAAATTGGACATCAATGCACTTTATAAGAATCGGTCTTGAAATTTCACAATAAATGTCTATCATCGACGTTATATTTTGTTTGCCCGCATTTTTGACACTTGAACGTCCAACAGAAAGAATTACCTTTAGTAAAATTGAATGCACCATTATACTTTCAAAACTATTTATACATATCTTCCAGTATGAAACCTGTTACCATCAACGTTAAGCAAAAGTTATCGATGATAGACAGGCACGCGGATCAGCCGTTGAAGACTTAATAACGATTTCGCTTGAGTACAAAGTTACAGTCTAATCCAATGACGATACTGATTGAAACTTTAAATTAATTTACAAACAAACTCATCTTCAGAGCAGACAATTCAGATATTAAAACAAGGTTTTACTATCTACCATGAAAGTGATCTAGGAAAAAAGGAGGAATGCAATAAAAGAGAGTTCTAGTGAGTGGCGAACTATGTCCATTACTACTCATAAATGACATATGCTCCGAGATGTGTAAACATCTCAGACGTTATAGTTATTAGCTCAAGAGCACAAGCACGTACGAGAAGCCTGCCCGGAAGACATCGAAGGACCAGATGAGAACGTAGGTTGAACTAGTTATTCTCGGCGAATGCGCTGAGGAGGTTCGTGATAAGACGAAAGTTATCTACAAGAGAAAGGAGCGAAGTGCACTATGGGCTTGCGTGCTGGACTAACAGAATTACAGAGGACGACCTTGCTGTTTCCTCCTTCCCTCTTTCCTTCTATCAATCCTCTCTTTCCACCCATTAGATATAAAATCACTTATCCTTCATCGCACCAGTTCGAAATTCCAAAAATCAGATTTCAAATCTCTCTTTCGAATCAACGTTTCTATGAAAAGCTGATGCGAATTGATGAAAATCTTCCACAATACCGCAAGTTATCGATTACGTAATTTACCGACCCGCATAACTCAGCTTTCATCTCTGAGTTGAGCTTCTTTTATAGAGGTGAAAGAGTAACTGAAGGAGCAGCAACACCAGCAGTACCAGCAAACAGTTGAAGTTGACGAAGATCGTCTTTGAGCATGCGAGTCTTAAGTAAGCATTTTACGACGGCTCTATGGCAATTTAGCAGGATAAGAAATTCCTAGCTCGTGTTGACGTTAAATCCACACCGACTGCCTTAGGAAAGCAGGAATTGCTGTCTCGTTCACTGGGACATAAATTGGAACGTGTCGGTGCGCAAAGACGATTCTTTCTTTTTCTGCATTTACAAGTTTCAGAGCGATAATATTTCAGAACGCCATTTGATGAAGGAAAAGTGATCTTCGAGTTCCAGAAATGTGCATCTGCATCAGTTTTAATATCGTACCTTTTTTCCTCCGATCTAGTTTGAGTACGTTTAATTTAATTTCGGATAAGATCCATGTAAGGCTGAAATGAGCTCCAGATAATGATTAGGTTGGAAGGAATTGAAGATCGATAAGACCTAACCCAGATCCAAATTAGACTTGATCAGCGTTAGAGAAAAAGCTGTTTATGGGGATCCAATTCCAAAATCAACAAGCTCAAAATGCCGCGGAGCTTTTCCCAAATCCCTTCGAATTCGTGTTACGTCACGAAAGAAAGATCAAAATAGACGACGGGTTCTCAAACGAACATGTTATATTCATGTGTGCACCGGTCTGCATTACGAATAGCTATGTTTGATCAGCCAGAATCAACCTCGTATTTTCTCACGCATACTTCCATAAATATGTATGTATTATTCGACCGACTCAATAGAGAATCACGCGCCACTTCGATTTGCCAAGAGAAACATTCGTTTTCTATCCTACTGCCTTTTGCCATGATCTTGGTCATGAGCAGCACTTTCATCTCTTCCTGAGAAGAGATTTTTTACGAGCGAAACAGGATCAAGAATCAATGATTCGACTTCTCTAACGTGATTATAAGACGATTCAATTATAGCTTTCTAAGAAAAATCTTGTCAAGCTTGTAGATGCTGTTCAATTCTGTTTTTTCAGCAGACTTATTTTGAATAGCTCAAGCATCTAGCGCCAAATCTCTTACTACAATATTGTATCGAGTGTTTTTAATGCAATTTAACTTCTCTACCTTTTTAATTGAAGGAATGAGTTATTTGCTTAAAGCAAAGAATTCTTCACAGTGCAAAGAATTTATTCTGAATTTCTCTCGTACTATTGATGTTCGTTCTAGAACGGTTCTACAATTCTTCAAAACAATTTCCTTCAATGACATTAAAGTCAACGCGCTGCCGTTTCTGGGAAGTTGTTTAAACGACCCAGCAGATAAAAAGTCGTTGTAAGATAAAAAAGGGAAAAGGTACCATGAATCGTTATTGCAAACAAGGGAGCAACGAAATCGAAGACCGAAAGAATCTTTGTTAAGTTCCATTGATCGAAACGACAAGGTTGGTTGTTTCAATCTCCAATTCGCAACTTCCGCATTTACATTTTTGAGAATTACTTTTTTGCACTCTTCGGTGATGGAAGCTGTTTGTGTGAAAACGTTAATTAGAGCGCCCCGATTACGAGTCGGCGTAAACGTATGAATTTCAGAAGCCGTGAAAGTGAAAAATGAGCGGAAAAAGCAGGAGTTTAAAAACCACTGATATGTATGCACTGGATAGTGGATGGAGTTGGTGGGGGGAGTTCTACTTAAAAGCCTTGTCGACTTAAGTTTTCGAGACGACTGTCGGCGCGAAATTTGAATTGTACAAGTTAAGCTCGAAATGAAGCACGTGATATTACTTTATAGAAGGCAGCGTATATGATGATTACAGACATAAAATTTGTAAATATTTCTTCCTTTGCTTTTTTCAAATAATTCAATTGAATGATAGGCAATAATATTATTTAAAAGTACAGGAATGTAATGTAAATCGGTACTCAATAAAAACAGCATTTATTAATGTTTTTTTGTAATTGTTTTTTTGGTTGTTACTGTTCTAGTTTTTTTATATTAACTTGTATTTTTTCGCATTTGTTTGCATTTTTCGTATTTTTTTGCATATTTTGGTATATTTCTTGATTTTCGCATTGTTCCGCATGTTTCCATTTTTGGTAGCGAAATAAAATTACAAAAATGCGAGAAAATACGAAACATTTTATGGATGCACGAACGAAACAAAAAAAATGAAAAACTTTTCCGCATTTTCGTATTTTGCTGCATTGTCACGCGTTTTTCACATTTTTCAGGTACTGCTACATAAAACATGAATACGAAAATTTTTCAAGCTCAGAAAAAACAAAAAAACACTAATAGAACAATAATAATTTAAAAAACAAGCATAAAAACATGAAAAAACATGAAGACCGTTAAATGCTGTTTTTACCAAATACATTATTACATTATTACATTATTATTATTACATTCCTGTTATTTTGAATAATATTATTGCTCATCATTCAATTGAATTATTCGAAAAATAAGCGAAATATGAGGAAAAATTCGCAAATTTTATGTATGTAATCATTATATTATACCGCCTTTCCGGCAGCAATATTACGTGCTTTATTTCGAGCTCAACTCGTCCAATTCAAATTTCGCGCCGACAGTGGCCCCGAAAACCTGCTCGCGCTTCTAAGCGGAACATCGCTTCCATACCAATTCGAGCTATCCGCTATCCAATATATATACATATCAGTGTTAAAAAGCCAGCCTTGACGAGTGCGCGATGCCGGTGGTACTGATGCTGCATCACTTCCGAGGCCGCAGTTTTTTGCATGCCTTTGCAGGCGTCGTTGGAAATGTGATCTCGCCAGCTCGACGTGAAGAATCATTTATAATACATTAAATATGAAAACTCAGCGGCACAAATGAAATATCAAACCCATTTTCAGAAAATGGAAACTTAAAATTCCTAATAAATTGATGAATTTTGCAATCGCATCCAGATAAAACTGCAAATTTCTACATTTTTATTTTCCCGCCGCTTTTTTCTTTATCGCACAGGGAAAATGAAGCATTGTTGCTTTCCTGGGAGAACGATGAACAATATTTATCTCTTTCACGTCACTGCTTCACGAGCAATGCAGCACATACTGAGTTGTTGAAACTGGGAAATTCGTGTGATCGAGACAACGATTGTAGTCAAGAGTAGTTGACGATGGCTGCTTCATTACTGTTCGCTTTAAAGTTCTTCGACCGATCCAGCATTATCTACAGCGTCATCGTTACAACAGTGAGGCATGGCGTGCCAATGGGTTGCTTCCCACTCGCTCTTGATATCGAACGGAACTTTACCGAGGAAGAGGAATTAAGTTTCCTGGTAAACCGTGATGATTAAGTTCAACGACGAATGAAATCAGTTGAATCTTAATGAATTATCGCGCATTACAGACTATTACCCGAAGCTCTTGTTGATGATTGTGTAGAAGTTATAATTTGATTGGATTTGGATGCAAGAGCAAAGAGAAAGTACAATGTGCGTGAGATTTGCGACGTATATATGAGAATTCCGAGCTTTTCAAAGCTCGAAAATGATTGAAAAATGTAATTATCCTCTTCCACTTTCCTGATATCAGTTACAATTTAAGTTGGTTGAAAAAATCTATGAAAAACAAGGTATTACCCAGAAATTTCATTCCACTACCCGAAGTTAATAAGATAAAGTATTTAATTCGGAACGAAGTTAATTGAAATCTGTTTCCGCGCATGAATTCGAGTTATACTTTTAATCTTCTTGAACATGAAACGGGTACACTATAATAGTAATGGAACATTCATTAACCCAAAAAGGATACGAAAAAGTATAAGCTTATGATACGAAAGTCGTTCGAGGTCGATGTATTAAACCATAAAACTTATTTCATACTGATTTAAACAACAAGAAACAAATGACTCTATTCAATTGAAAATTTCTTCCCATTAGTACCTGGTACGAAAGATATAAAAATCGCTCATATTTACCTGTCAACATGTCAGCCCAGCAGCAATTTTCCTTTCATTAAAGCAGCGTCCCAAGACCTTCGTGAGGAACGATCGCCTTCTATCAAATCTTCTTCTGCCGTAAACCATTCTATCACTACACTTCGCGAAACAATTGATGAACCGGTCGAAAATCGATGTGAACTTTGAACATTGACCCAGTATCGATCTCTTGTAAAAAAACAGTCATCACTTGTATAAAAGAGGCCCTTGAATAAATTATTGAGCTCTCAAGGTTAAACGCCGGTGAAGTGTTAATCATCTCTCCCTTCTCCTCCATCGATCAACAACATTTCAGGATCACTTCGACTTATAAATATAGATCCTGGACCTTGTTCACAAACACTTTCATAGATCATTGACACCGATAACTAAGATCACTCACTCTGCGCATTATCGATTGAGGATCTACTTTTACTTCCTCGATCTTTATCGATTCGGATCTACCGTAGATCATCGACACTGATAACCGACGCCGTAAATAACTCCTTGTGTCTGTCATCGATTTTCATTTCTTCGATCTGGATAAATTATCGATCTTTTTGATATGACGTACAATTTTTTCGCGGATACCAATCATAGAATTAACGAACGCGACGGAAAGATTCAGCTTTTGCGTCGATTAGGGAAAAGCCGAAAGCGAATTTCCAACTTCCCGAACAGCGTAGGACGAAGGACGCGACGTGATCAAGGACTCGGCTCGCGAGTTCGCCGGTCGACTGAATCTCAACTGCTCTTTGCTCAACGAATCGCTTGTCGCGGTACCAACCCCTCTCTCCCCTTTACAACCCGCTTCAGAGGGATAGTCGCGCCTGCGTCCGATGTGGTTTACAGTATAGCGCTCGTACTCTCTTCGATATTTTCCCGCTGAATCGTAACACGAGTCTCTGCATTTTAACTCCGAGTACGTTGTACCTTAACGACAACCCTCCCTTAACTTTCAATTTTCGACCCTCTTAACTTTCGAAAATGCAGGAAAACTTCGATTTCAACATGCTCCGAATTAGCATAACCAAAATCAAGTTGTATTTTTGTCAGCAAATTGGACGGCGTTTGGGAAATTCAATTTCGATGTTTTTGTTGAACCGATACCGAATTTTCCCGTTGGGGCATTCAGATACGCCGCGCATTCGTCCCCTTGATCTATACATAACGCGATGAAATTTATAACCGTATTTTGTCGAAACTGATTATTCGCTTATTGAATTATTTCCGGTTTCGCGCAATGAATAATGTCGCTTGCCAACTATTTATAAATCCGCAAAATACGAATACTAATGAGTCGAATCCGGTAGTGTAGCGAACCAGATTTCGCATTGAGCACACTGGAGAATTCGCAGAATCGGGCATGGATATCATCCGATAAATTAATTACCAAGTAACCAGAGAAACTTTTTTCCCCTGTCATTTTCATTCTCGCATTATTGAAATTGCAGGGGAATAGATCGGGGAACCGCTAGGGAAAGTCCGATTGATTTTCAAATTCTCACTTTGCTCATAAATCCAATCATTCCGAACATAAGTTCCTTTGGGTCAACGAGTTTCTCAAGTAACCAATGGAATCCCGGTTGACTCTCCATTCGCGTCACGCCAACGCGCCACCGATTCAGGAAAATCAATCATCCCAGAAACAACCCATCGAAAACTTTAGAAAATGAGTTATCTTCCTGGAAACCCTCTTCTTTTACCATCCCTTAAAACCGACGTTCCCCAGAAGTTTGAGGCCTCCTGCAATTTCTTAAATAATTTACTAAGACGATGTTTTTGTACCGATGCGGAAGATCGCGTTCAATTTTTTACCGGGCTCTGAAATTTTCAATAAAGAAAATGTAATTTTCCTAATTTTCATTGCAGCCAAACATTTTATGTAACAGAGGCGAAACGTTGTCTACGAATTTTGCGTTCCTTTGAACCAGCCTTATATTGCGAAACATGAGGACCTTTTGAAAAGTTTGGAGTAGAGAGAAAGTTAGCAGGCGTGTCGTATCAGTCAAAGACAGTTTGATTTGAAGTTTGCGCCACTTCAAATATTACAAATTTCGCAACCAACGTTTGATCCGACGCGGTAATCTAACGATGTTTGACTCTCCAATGTAACTCGTATCTGATTGAATAATACATACGATTTTTATTTTTATTAATACACAAAGCACAGTTCAGCACAGTTCCAAAGCCAACTCCAGAGAAACGTCATTCTTCCCGAGTCCAAGCCATTTCATTACGAATAAATACTTTTGAAGAACGCAAAACATTCAACGTTTGTCTCTCCTATAATGCTACTCTTGAAAAAAAAGCACGACATTCTCTTCCCAGATGTTTTCGAAGTGCAATACGGCGCAGTAGTTCTCGGCAAAATAATTCAACGTCGAGATATTTTCGATCGCGCCACCGCAGCGTGTTTGCTACACGAAGATTAAGCAAAGAGAGCGTGATAGGGTCGCATGCGTGTTCAGGGGTCCACATGTATTCGGGCAGACGGTGTCATCGGAGTATCAAACGTTCGTTCGCCGGCCACAATGTGTTGCTCTGTATGTTCCGGTGTAATATGGGCTTGTTCCCGATTGTGTCACAGTCCACTCGCACTCTACACTTAGCCTTTGTCGCGAGTACGTCCGCCAAACGAGCACGCCAACCGAACAACCCTCCGTATCTCGACATCTCTGCGCCCGACGCAAACCTTCGAACTTCCCTCCGTGCGTTCATTCGTTATTTCAATACTTCGCCCGACGCCAAAATGATACCCAGTTTTATTACCTTTCTGTTTGATCACACCTTTTATCAAGCTTTTTCCTGTCTCATTTCTGTCGGACTAACTACGGCATCAATCTCTTTTTTTCAGAGAAAATTCGTTCGCTATATAAAACTGATTGTTCTTCTGATAAAAAATAAAATTGTTCGCATTTACTTTGATTTTCCTGTCCCTTTGAATTCAAATTTCTTCCCAATCCCATTCCATTTTTATGTTCTACCCTCGATTTCCGAGTCGCATCCTGATTGGCCTACGATTCGAGGAGTAGATATCTATAGAGCGTCTCGCGTCAGCATAATTTGACGTTCTCGATCATACTTTTCCTATGTTAATTGATGTTAATTTGATTTGTGCTGCAAGAGCAAACACAGTGTAAAAAAAGGCAGAAGTTCTTCCCTTTTCCCAACTTGTGTATCAGTTTATTAAGAAACTTCGAATTACCATATTACGTTGAAAAGTACGCAAAGAAACGCGGTAATTATGGGAAGGTGGATGCGAACGGTGGGGGCAACTAGTCGATTCGTCTACGGGGCTGCTGGGTTTCGCTGATAACGAGCTTAGGTGCTAAGCTGTCGTATCAGCCGCTGTGTTCCGACGCCTCTTTCAGGCATTATGGTTATTGACACAAATTACCTACACATAGGAACGCGAGAATAATCGATTGATTGGACATTTTTGAAGCGAGAATGCCCCATTCATTACGCGTGACACTGAGCGCGAAGCTCATTCAATTGCTCGTTCCGCCAAATCGGCTTATGCGAAATTATGAGTTTCTCGCTTTGAAGAACTTCTTATAATTCAGTTCCCTGCAGGCCGATTGCGACAGAGCAGCAAATTATGGTGAACTTTGCCCGGCATGCTCATTTTTATTCCCGGAAATTCGTTTACCTGTATCATTTTTGTTCGCCGCAAATTCGTGAGCGATGTAATGTATTTTTACGAATCTATTCCGCAATTTCTGTCACCCTTTATTTAATATGCGAATAACCAACAGAAAATTCAAACTATTGTGATAGATCACTGTACGAGTATGACGTAGAACCATCGCTCTGGAGTTGAAATGGAATAAAAAAGAATTCAATTCGCATGCCGAGAAGTCAAAATGACGTGGCGTTAATTACATACAAACGTCTTTCCATACAGTGGAGAGTCATCAATCCTAAGTAAAGCTACTCACTAAATCTCGAAACAATAATGGCCTCAGTGACAACAGCGAACACGCGGCAATAAACACGGCGAAATTAAAATGTAACGTCATGTTGGAAATGATATATTATTTGATTGATTTACATGCATGCCTACTGAAACTCGACTCCTCGTAATGAAGAAGAAAAGGGAAGAAAGTTAAATCGTCTTATCTTGACACAGGTTGTGCCTAAAGCCCGACGCGAACCTAAGTAACAATTTTCCACGCTCCGTGGGATTTCAGTCGACAGCTCGTTGAGACCACTTTCGTCTCTTTTCACTCGCATCCCCCTTGTCACGTTTCTTCCGTACACAGTGGGCCATGAAGTATGAGGGTCTTCGCGCAATGATGTTTTGCACTTTTTTGCATGTGAAATATATCCTCGGCTCATGAGACCATTCACGGTTACGCGTTTCTTTCCGTCCAAGTAAATGTTTTTAATTTCGCCGAGAACTCCGGCGGAGCGAGAAGAGGGCGATGATAACGCCCCCGGCACTTTTTGCGGCATCGCTACGCTTTCCGTCATCAGAGAAATGAGGCTTTTCAGCAACGTCAAATATGTCGCCGTCTTTTACTTTGTACGCCTATTTATCACATGACGGAAAAGAGAAATGCTTCCCCTTTTTACACTAGCGACGAAATAAATTGTCCCAAGGACCATCCTCGCGAGATTGACACGAGTCATGGAAGTTCACGCAAGGTAAATTTCGTGCAATAGAATTGCATTTCGCTACGTTAGAAAAGCGACAAGCGGATGCGCCGGAATCGATAGCTATCGAATAAATCGAATAAATTTGTCGAAAGTCGCGACAACGGGAGATACGTTTCCGTCGATTCGTAACGGTACCTAGTCCCTGTCACTTGCGGGGACCGTCTTTGAAAGGACGGAAATTCCTCCACCCCGACGACACAATCGTCGATACATTCGAATCGCTACATTGGCACGTAAATTTATCGATCAACTTGACTGATTCCGCGGACGCTCGTGCTCGGCCGAAGCAACCTCAAAAGCGCCAAGACGCGGCAAGTAAGTTTCGGTTAGGAAATCATCCGCGATTATTAGTTGGACAAGTAGTTTCTCTCTGAATCCACGTTGGCTTGGCTTAAAACGAGGCTTGATTAGGCTCTGCAACCTGTTTTCGCCGGGTACTCTGTGCGAACTTGAACCATATTAAATTGCGCTTAAGTCAAGCACACGTTTCCCGTCTGCCTCAGCCGCTACCGGAAATGTCGGTTTAGCCAAAGTCTCGTGTAAGACAATTCGCTTTGAAATTCATCGTCCCTGATAAGAACTTCCCAAGTTTTCATTGTACGATTCATTCTAGACAAGACGCTTTTCTCATTACGAGTGCTATAATTAATATGGACTGGACCGAGACGCCTTCATCTTTCTCGTAAAACCTGAAGACAACGAAAGAGCTTTTTCACAAGAAAATTGCAACGTATCGAAAGTTCGACGACTTTATTCGCTGGGTGTAGAATTTGGGTAAGCAAGTCTGAAACTGCATGAGTTACTTGACGACCTTGTTTGCCCATGGCAAACAAGCGGACCCGTAATCATATTTGTCGCTGATTCCTAAGATACACAGAACAAGATCTGTTGCGGATCACGAATCTATCAAAGCGCCATTATGTACATGATTGTGATCGTGTCACCTCGAGGTAACTTGGTTCACTTTCGAACACGGAAGGAAATGTTCAACCATGATTGCTATTAAAATTTTACTGATAGATCAATCACGATTTTCCACAGATCCCCATGAAAAAGGAAGAAACTTTATAGCTAGAATAAAATCTGTAGTTTTGAAAGTTTCATCGACACCTGCAACAAAATTCACTCCGAAACTTTGCGCATTAACTTTAATGTTAATCAAGAAAGATTATAAATGCCTCCTCAGAAATGGCATATGGATTACGTTGGGCCATTAAAGATGCACTAACTGTAATCCAGGCTAATTGGCGACCTCGAGCACTGGAATCGAATATACCCAGTGACTCAATGAACCGAGAATAATTTTCCGTCTGCTGTTCAAGATTGCACACGCACTTTGGTCTCTAGGTAAACGGCGGAATGCTCCAGGTAATCGCTCGGGTCGAAACAATTGAACGTGTAATTCCACAAACATTTTTTCAACGCAATTTCGAGCTTGTTTTTGTTTCTCCGGCCACTATGAAAGTGTTCATTCGTTGCAATTAAAAGCGTAAAACAAATTACGGCGAATACGAGCGAATGTAATCAAGAAAGAGAGAGGGAAGTAGTTCTTTTCGATTTGTTCGGGTACCTACTGAGTGCCCATCTAGGTTAAGACATAAATACCTGGCTTAGCTCAGGCAGCCAGAATTAAAGCGATAAATATACGTAAGACTGTGAATTTCGTCTCTGCTTCCAGAGAAAACTGTCTCGACACTCGTCTAATCTTTGCTAAACGGCCCCGTTTCGAATAATTACCGGAAGCTACGCGACTACTCCTTGCTAATGATTTTCTCCAGCATCTCTTGGATTATGCCTCCACTCAGAGAATCATAAAACCATCTCTAATAAAATCATTTATGACTTCAAAAAAGTTTTAAAATTTACTGACATCTGCTGGTGGGGTTTTCTTATCACGTTGAATCATTTAAAACTAGTATAATCACTCGGAAGGTACATGAATTCATGGAATTATATGAAATCAATATCTACTGTCAACTTGCATGCATTTTAAATGAAAAGAGAATTGTGAAAAAGCGAAACATCGCTGCATTTGTCTGCAGAACTTTTCTGAACTGTGCATTGTCATGCTAGACCCTAAATAATTTTTAAAAAATTGATCAGAAACCTTTTTCAGTAAAAGAGATGCGCGTTATCACTAAACTGTAAACTGACGAAAAAATAATTGTGAATTCAATAATTAATTCTGAACTATGAATACGAATAATACGAATTCCGAAAATAATAATGTAATAATAGCTTACATTTTTTATTTCTTTGTCTGAAGTCTGTAAATAGGCGAATGCACAATTGTACGAAAACAATTGATAAATGAACAAATTATAGAATGCAATACCCGAATAGCACTGAATTTTTTTTAATTCGCAGTGTCGTTTTGTTATTGCATGTATCAATTTGTTTATTTTATTCATCCGCCAAGTGGTACGCGCATAGATTATTTTTATTTCGAGTCCGATGGTCCATTTGTTCTTTTCGTTATGTACATAAATTTGTTTATTCATCAATTTATTGATGTATAATTTTTCGATTTGTTTCTTCATGAAATTTTCATTTTTTGATGCGTTTGTTCGTTTGTATTTTTTGTTTCATGTATAAATATTTGTATTCATCCATTCACGGTGGAAAAAATCGATCTATTTTTCAGGAAAAACAGCGTTAAAATTACAAAAGCAGAGTAATTATTTCTCCGCGGATTTTGAAAAACCCCTGAAATCGCCTTATATTTTATAATCCCAAGTTTATTTCGGAATCTTCAAGCGAATGAAGCCATGAATGAATGGCCGCTCGACCCTACAATTGGCATAAAACATTTACTCACCACTTTTCCGAGCATCGAAATACTATCCATTTCTGTAAACTCACCTGGAAAAGAAAAATCGACATGAATAGAATGAAATGAGTGAATTTTTCACGAATCGTTTAAAAATACATCGACAATCAAGCCGACAATGTCGGAGTTTTATTCACACGCTTTTTCAGTGTCCGAGAGAATGAAAGCAAACGAATTTTTTATTGCATCGGAAACGACAGTGCAAAAAGAGCGTCGAGCTGCGCTTTTTGCCTTTCGACAGAAATCGTTGGAATCGATATTTTTTCGGCCCAACCAACATCTTTCGGAGTTGGCCTTCCCTTCGTCGCGAACTAACTTTTAATTCGCGTGCTTTGTGCCAACCAATCTGTGTCGTGCGCACTTCTATTACTCCTGATAAGCTAAAGTAATTTATTTACTGAGCGAGGGGAATGCCATCACGCGACCCAGTCGAGTCTCTCGACCACCCATGGAAAAAGAGTTAGGCCGCTGTTTTATCAACGTGAAAAAGATAATCCCAAATACAAATTCGACTGTCGATTTTTGAATTTCCCAGCTTTTAGCAGCAGCAAAAAATCGCGGAATCCGATCGAAAATAGCGAGTGAATAATAAGTTTTAAAATACGCTGATTACTTTTTCAGCTTTGCAGGAACAAGAATACTGCTCGGACTCCATGAAATATTGGAAACCCAGTTTAATTTCGAATGACAGCTCCAGGAAAATGTGTTATAATGATCGTACTTATTTTTAAATAAGTTTTATTCATATTTCACGAAGTTTTTAAGCTCAGCATCGCCCTGAATAAAGATGAATTAGTCGAAAGAAGCAGAGTTGTTTTCATTTATTTATACGATACTCAAAAGGCACAAATGTATCCCGAGTTGTACGCTAACTTTCCGCGTTCCGACTGTTTATTCTCGATATTTAAACAACGCTCCACGTCGCTCAGTTTTTCAACCGAGTTCGACAGCGTTTTTTATACTCGTAGCTCTCCAACGTTTCATGCTATTTTGTTATTCTTTCATGTTACGCAACGACCAAATTATTCAGTTTCTTTTCATTAATATATCATCACAAATAGCGCGATAAAATGTATATAAATAATGCATTACCGTTGAATTTTCACTCGTAGTTGAATAAACCAAATTCATACTTGGTAATTTATTTTTTATGACAATGCTCAGCAAATGATAATTACGTTATTCAATGTTCATTATGAAGCTCAAGTACCCGGACGAGATATTACATTCGTTACATTCGTTTTTAATTATGTTCAAAATTTGCAAACATTTGTTGGTTTCCACGATTATTCCAGGAAAAAGAACTCGCGGGTATGAAATAAATAAAATAATTAACGAACAAATTAATTATTCAATTCTAATAAAAGAAATTGATGAATCCACCGAATCCTGTTATAAAAACAAAGTCGAGGGGTGAGAAACAGTGCAATTTTCCATTCTGCTAAAGAGCCAATAATATTGGATTACGATTTACTTCTACGTAACTGAAAATCAAATCTTCATCCCACCGTTGCGATTTATCAATCGTTAGTCGAAGAGAAAACTACTTTATCACAGCGTGTCGTGGACCACTGGCAGCTGGTAAGATTTCTACGTTTGAACAGTAGGCTCTCGTTCGTGGATAAAGCTTGATTCAAAAAATGAAATTTGCAGCCGTCCAAACTTTCCAAAAACCTAGCGAGAATAAACGAAAACCGAATGAAAAAAAAAAATGATAAAGACACTCAAAAATAAAGATTAAAACACAATCCCGAAACCCGGTGAAAAATCTCTTGCTACGGTTCATTAATATCGAAAAGCATCTCCATTCGCCACGTTTGGCGTTGCAATAAACCAAAAGAATCCACGTTCTACGTGCGTGCGATGTAACGCGAGTGCCAATCAAAACGCAAAAGCGGGTCGAAGCGAAGATTGGAGATTTGTTTGTTTACGAGGGTCAATTTCGTGAGGGAATAAATCACGGCGTTTATAGCCGCGACGACGAGCTGTGAGATTACGGTTTATGCGTTTTTGCGCACATGGACACGAGCAGC
Source organism: Zelostemma sp. ZL-2020 (assembly GCA_022816865.1). Lineage (NCBI taxonomy): Eukaryota > Metazoa > Arthropoda > Insecta > Hymenoptera > Platygastridae > Zelostemma > Zelostemma sp. ZL-2020. The sequence continues at coordinate 26,331 of JABFQM010000056.1, read as the reverse complement.
GTAGAACAAACGGATCCTCGCGACAGGACGCGATATCTTTATCGGCACTAAAGGCACCCGTTTCTGCATTTCTTTCCTCCCGAAGATACAATAAAGCCAAACCGATCCTAGGACGATCCCTGAATCCCGGGACGGTAAAAATATGAATTTACAATGCGTCTTTCTAAGCCGAGTCTCGCAAAAGTCAAAACGACGTCCATTTTTTACGTCCCCGTTCTTCTTTTTCCACTTGATTCATTCAATCCTCGAGATATCGCCCTCTCTGGGGCGTCTAATATATTTCCGAGCATCCTAAAAAACCCACCGTTCGGCTTATTACGAAATATTTTTAACCGCGGTCGAAATTGCCGGGCGATAAATTCTGTCGCGCGGGATTTTCACGCGATATTTATCTCCGAGTTAATGACGCGTCGATATTCGGGCCTGTTCCGAGATCTAAAAACTATTTGCATTCCCCCATCAATTCTTCGGTAACTGGAACATGCGTCTCGATTTATAAAGATCGTGGGATATTTTTTCAGCCCCGCATTGTTTTTTAGATCTCGTTTCATCGGAATCCTAATTAAGTGTCGTCCATTGGACGAAATAAAAACCGAGCCCTTTATTTGTTCCATGCATATTCTACTTGGACTTTCTTCCCCATCGTTCGGCATCAATTTTCATTGGACAATGGGCCGAGCCCGTTACACCTTTAAGTACCACGAGATATATTAAAGCGGCCTTTTAATTATTAGTTCATGAATGCTGAACGCGGCAATATATTTCGCGCGTACACGAGAAACACTCGTTCACCGTGACGCGAATCTGTGTTTCGTGGTACCGCAAATCATGCCGAGTTCATTCTTCAGCGGAGACACTTTTAAGCGCTCTCTCTTTCATTTTCTGCGCCGTTTAACGTCTCGTAATTACTTTTCTCTCCGCGTTTCCAGCGCGATTACTCAAGGAAAATGCCCCCGAAAAATATCAGCTTTTACCGCACGCACATTTTTGTATCGCGTTATCTGATCTTCATACAAATGGCAGCGAATCCTGGCCCGGTGCCGTGGCAGCCCGCTGTGGCATGGAGAAATGGTAGCAGCCTGTGGTAGGTAGTCGTGAAACGTCTTAAATCCAGGTGGGGATGAGAGGTGGTATAGCAGGGCCGTACAAGGCGGCAAAGGCGGTACAGTGACTTCATTATAATGATCAAGTGACACGATCGAGATTTTTCAGCGACCCGATGTCGTGTCGTTACAAATACACGACGGGCAACAGTGTCGCTACATTGTCAGATAACGCGAATTCGAGGACCCATGCATTTTCAAAATTTGCCTTTACCGTTGTAAAACATTGCAAACAATGATGCGCAATAACTGGTCATACAATTTCTGACGATTTCGTTGGAAATATGATCGTCGTTGGATGCACGCGAAATTTTACTCATTTACTGATTCACGAGTGAATCCATCAAGTTCTACTCCAGATTTAGAGTGAAACATTGCGTCTGAAATGTTTTAGTAAAGAGTAAATTACTTGATTCTAATCGCGAACGAAGTAGTAACGAAAAAAACAGACAAAGACGAGACAAAACTAGTCTTTTCCGAAGAAGAAGAGGCTTAATTACGCACGGTGTCGTCAGCCTCGACGCATCTCGCCAGACGCCACGTACGTAGTCAACTCTATCGAGCACTTGACTAAACGGAGAGCGGGTACTCGAGCGTAAGTAACTCTGTCGTGGCGAGGAAAGCGCGTTGCTTGTACGACGTCAAGAGAAGAAATTGCCACCATTCTTTTACGCGTACGCACTTATCATCAACAGCTTCGTGCACTGACTCACTACGTCCATATAAATGTCTTCTTTGAAACCTCAACTGTACAGTTAGAAGAAGCGGTCTTGAACGCGGGCAAAAAATCGCAAATAACAATCATGAATCAGCATTTATTGACCGAATTCGAACCCAATAGGGAAGAAACCTCGCCGAATCTTTCAGCCTCGTTAAGTGGATCATGCAGTTTGTTTTGCGCGGTTAAGTACCGTAATTACAGTATCTTCATCCACCGAAAAATCGTCCTCCTCCGCTCGGCTTTCTTAAGAATTTCTCACGCAGAAACGTGTCTTCTTGGTTAATTACAGTGCACTCATTTGCATAGAGGTCCCCGAACCTACACACTCGCATCGCGGGGACAAGTGGCTGCCATGCGAGGCTACCAAAGAGCATTATGAAGTGCAGATTTCAGAGTCTGGAATAAAGGCTTTTTCTCGATGAATTTTGCCCTCGGTTCGGCACTTGAATTATCGAACGTTTCAAGACCAAGTGCAGCGCTCCACGAAACGAGCGGCTACGTCCAACTCCTGTTTATATCCGTCTCTCTTCTCGGCAACATACTCGTACCCGCTGTGCGTACACGAGCAATTAGCGAATGCGTTTGTTCCGCGCATTTTCATTTGCATCTCGTAATCTAATCAGCGATACTTAACGAGTCGATTGGAAACCGTTGAATAAAGAGACGCCAGATATAAATCTGCTTCTGCCTCCTGCTCATTTCACAGATAACATCGCCTTGTAAATGTTCATTTCTGTCGTCAAGGCTGCGCCGAGGCTGCGGGAAAATTAACGAAATAATCCATCGTTAACGTCCTGGAAATCGCGCTGCGCGAACCGTCCAGGAAATGATTTCTCAATTAATCCAAGCACCGTATAATTATAACAGTTTTACGCCAAGGGTATGTGTCGGTAATGTTGCGTAATAGACGTAATTAGAACGAGTAATAGAAAAGTCTGGCGACATTTTTGCCCGTGTTAAAAAAGAATGTCTCTCGCGACGCCGCTCAGCGTCTAGGAAAAATTTCCTCGACAATATTTGCCCGCGAAGCCTGCAATTACGACTTCAAAGTCGTGCCCAATCTGACGAGTGCAATCGCGAAAGTCGCGCTCCGCGACCGTCTAAAATTATTTTCTGAAATCGATGGCGTTCGCTTTGCGCGGTTTTGTTACTTTGGAAGAAATAGAGAGAGTCCTGAGGAGGTTATGCAGATGAGATAAGCTAACTAGGGGTTCGTGACTGAGACGCATAGCGAATAATACGGATGTAACGACCAGTAATTGTATCGCACTCACTGGTCGAGCAGCCTTCCCGAACGCTTTGCCCGAGTGATAATCAGAAGCCTGCGGAATGGAATCGCGTGTTTTACCGAGGCGACTTTTTATTCGCACGAAACACCACTCGGAAGCGCCTCGACATTTTGCGTATTTAAATTTACGTGGAAAAACGGATTCAATTACACGTCGCTCGGCGAAGATTTCTTTCCGAACGTGATAACGGGGAGGGCCGTTTCGTCGCTGCAACGATATAAATCAAAGGAAGCATTGTTCTAAAACTGACGGCGATTCGAGCGACCTTTAATCCGCATTATGCCGGTGATGATTTACGACTAATTACGGTTAACAAGCCATTTAGTCGATTATTAAGCACGGGCATTTCATTCCGAAATGCCTCGACACATAAATTAAGTATGGGATTTGAAGGCCCGCTGACTGCCGCTGAAAGACTGCGCCGTGGAAACCCCCGACCGCGAGTTCTAATCGGTCGACATATTTCCGAATTATGCTGGCCTTTGATCACCGTGCCTCGGCCCTCGATAGCGTGCTGTGATTTTAAATAGCGTACACTCAAGCAACGTTTGTTTCGAGATTTGTTGCGCTTCTCTCAGGCCTTTCTTATTTCTCTTTTCCGATGCTAAACATCGGGATGACTCAACTTCGATAGAGTATCGATGAATCTTCATCCTTCGCATTATTCTCTCTGTTAATTTATCCAGCTGCCCCGGCCTGATCTACCGGTTGCATCAGGTCTGATTTGTCCTAATTTTTGTCCATGAATAGGTCTGATTAAAGTGAGAACACCACCAAAAAGGACTGGAAGATTTTGTGAATCAGGCGCAAAAAAAGTAAGAGTAATTTGTTCTCGGCAACCGTGAGGAAAATCATTAGACTCCGGTATAAACAAAATTCGAAGTATTGCGAGAAGAGAAGAGAAGCAGGAATCTGCGTGTAAAAAAGGCGAAAGAATGGCCTGCGGGTAGCAATATTCCCATCGCGAGGAGTGAGGTCGTTGTAGGATAAGATCTATCAGCTCGTCGGTAGCTGCAGGAGTCGCGGCGTAGATCATATTGATGGCACTCGGCCACTACACCATCGATAGCCATCTATTGGCAGCTATGGTGGATCATGCCTACAATAAAAAAGTGTTCCTACAATCGACGTTACTGAAAGTGATGTTATTATGTGTGTAGAAACGCGTTTCGTGCCTTCCGGCAGCGGAGGCATCGAATAATTCAATATACGAGAAGCTGGAGCATGTTAAATGAACGGCTGCAAAATTTGATACATTTAATACGTACAATTATGCTGTTAAGATCGCGCCGGGAAAATTTTAATTTCCAACCCGTTACCTATTTATACGTCTCATTATCTACTCATCGTGCTTGTACATAACGCGCCACGTTCCAGATTTACTCGCTCTTTATGATAATTCAAAGTTTTATCTCAATTGAACTCTTCCCACGAAAAAAAAACGATTTATCAACAACGCTCAATCTTTCAGAGTGAAATTTTATTCATCCGGAGTGGAACAACTTTCTAAGAATGATAGAAATTGAATAACCTTATTTGGAGTGTAACAAAGTGTGGGCGCATTTTGAAGAATTAGAGTGAAAAAATTGCACTCCAAAAAAGTGGAATTCCAATCCAAAAGATCGAGCATGTTTTTTGTGTTTTTTAGAAGAACTTTGTGCTCAATATCTCTAATCTGGGGAGAGGGCGTTCATGAAATTTACGTCGAATTCGTAATAGTCGACGGCATTCTTGCCGTGGCCGAAAAGCGGGACGCCCACGTGAATAAGGGACTCTTAGGCGAGTTCCCGCGGACCTCCGAGTGGGCAAGCGTCGAGGTGGCAATCACGAACGGAGGCGACGATATTAACCGCTAGATACAGGCGATAGAAATGAATTGAATTTGATTACAACCGGTTGTCTCGGGCGGTATAATTTCTCGTGTCAAACGACGTTGTCTTCTACCTGTACATTACTTGTAGGCGAGCCTTAACTAATCCTACGCGTTCTAACGCTAACGGAAACTCTACAAAGGCAATCATTATTTTTCCCGATTAATTTATATTCAAAGCATCGATTCACGGCTTTTAAAATGATTTGTTTCAAATTTATCGTCGACTGATTTACATTTTTTATCGTCGTTTTAGGACGCGTGGTGTTTAAGTAATTGTATTTAACGCTGTTTCTAAAATAAAACTCCGGAAAAATCTGTGGTGGTCCGACAAGAAACGACCCATAAATTCGTTTGCTTTTTTTATGATTCAGAAAATAGATAAAGCCGCGATCGGAATAGAAATTCGGCAGCAGTGCGTGAAATTCGTGTCACGATCGAACGAAAATTGGATAACCGATGGAATGCTTATCTCGAGGAGAAACGAAGAAGAATAAACGCGAGACTTCGTTGACGTCATTTCATATGCATTCTCGTGCAAGATAATTATTTACCGGGGCCTTTCTTATTTTCAGCGTGTCCCTTAAACTGAGTGAGGCCAACGCGTCCCTCCGTCAGTTATGATAATTCATTGCTCCTTCGAAATGAGGAACAGCCACCCGCTATCGAAGCGTTTGCAACGTACAGAAAGTAATTACGAGTCATAAAGTATACTTTGGCCATAAAAGATTTAGGAGGGCGTGCCGTTACAAGGGCCCATCTGAATCCAAGCCGTAATTTCGAGACAATGGCTCCGAGTAAACGTTTTATTCCAAAGAGATCAGGCATCGGATTTTCCTTTGGCCCATTAAATCATCCTTTTCTCCCGCTAGAAAATGTGTTTCGATGCTTTCACGAGCTCGAACTTTTATCCGTCCGCGATAAAGGGGAAGCGAAACAAAAGGGATTCAAAGGGTCAAAGACCAAGAAGCGCAAGCTAGCGCCGGGAAAATAATATTCGAATTGTAAAAATACAGCCACCGTGGGTAGGCGTGTATAGAGGTGTGGTCGAATTAGTTAGGGGTTGGTTCCAGGTAAATTTATATTCCATAAATTACCCGGGACCAACTGCCTCTTACGACGAATTTTACGCCGTTGCGGCACTTGCACACCCGGGGCGAGCATTCAAATGCCGCCTTTTGACTTTTAAGACCTCGCAAGTGTTTACCCAAGGTGCGATCCGACATCGAGCGTTATCTCGTCGCGGATCCAAACGCAAGGAATTCCTGAAATTTCGCTCGTCGACGCAATCCATTTGATGGGATAATTCGCGGCGAGTTCGAGTCCACGTTTTATCGACGAATTACCATAGCAAAGTATTCAATTTACTCGCAAATTCGAGATTTGCAGCTGCGGTTTTAAGTTTTATGAACTTATCGGCGGAGATTGACTGCGTAAAAGAGCGATCATCATTCCCGGCGCGCTATTACGCATCTCATTTGCTATTCCGTCGACGCTCTGGCCTACTACTTAGCATTCAAATAAACTCGACACTTACCCTGGGCCTCGGGTTACCACCTTTCAGAAATATGGTTTCAATTTGAATTTGTAACGCGGCGCAGGATTCTCGGGCCTTATATGGCGATGGGTCGGAACAGATTTCACTTGTCTAGAGAGAAAAGTACGGGAGAAGACAGCGAGAAAGCTGGATAAAGGGAGACCAAGCTATAACGTTATATCTTGATTACCGGGCTAAAAATTCACCTTTGATACTGATGCTTTTACATGTTGTACCGCAACCGTCGCGGGTGGAAGAATTTTAATACTGCCAAAACAGACGAAACTGGTTTCCATGCATAACTGTATGGAAGAACAGGAATTCTTTGATTAAAAACACAAATATTGAATAAAAAAAAGTGACGGCCGAGACAAGAAGTGAAAATTCATTACACTCGAGAAAAGGGTAAAAAAGCTGCGAGCGCATACCCACAATTCGACAAGGCCGTAATTTTCTTGCTCCCCGCTGTACCTTTTTCGGGAATGTAAATAATTTCGTTCCGATTTTACGCCCGTGGAAATCAGATTCCGTGTTGCCTAATTGCTTGTAGCGCCAATTAAACATGACCAATGGCATCCTTACAAGCGTGACACATTAGACTTTTAAAGAGCGCGCATTTGCATGCCGTTTGAACGACTTTTTCCCGTCATTTTTACTGCAAGGCCAATTAATTACGTGCCACAGTTAATTATCAACCAAGACCAACCCTCGTTTATCGGATCTTCAAATTCTCGAGGGAAAAGTTAGCAAAACATAATCATTTTTGCCTGACCTTAAACGCTCCGGGAGATTTCAAGGTCGAAAGCGCGAATCGGTAGCGGCGCAAGAAACGCGGATTTTTTTCGACGAAAAGAGAAACCAATAAAGTGGTCGCGGATGAAAAGCAAAAAGTTTAAGGACCAATTAACGATGAAGGACGAAAGTAAAACATTAGGAAAAAGAAGAGAAGACGAGTCGAAATTAATGGGCGGCCTCCACGCCCGAGATAGTGAAATAATTTAGATCCTTAGTGGGATACAAGAAGACAACCGGATCGATTTTACGCAGCGACACGTCAACACGTGTTAACCGTCTCGTAAAAATTTCCAACGAGTTTTCACACACTCGAAGTCGCGAGATCGTTTAAAACATTCTTCGAATTGTGATAATCCGGCCTTTGAGGCTCTCGAATTCGCGCGTCGGCTCGACGTCGTGAAAATCAAACGCACGCAAATGTAAAGGGGAGAAAAAAAACATTTCAATTCGAATCAGACGTGACACAATATTGACAATCGGGGCAAAATAAATGAAACTCGAAATCACTTAGCGCGCGAGGCTAAATAAAACGTTACGAAGCGGACGCGAAATGACACGGCAATATCTGAATTAATAAAAAGAATCATCTGCAGGCGAAGAAATGTGGAACTGTGTGTTACGGTGACTCGCAGGTGCGTGTAATTTGTCTCGGGGATGATTAATTGTCAAATAGCATGATATTCATTTTTAAACCTATTATGGATCAGTTTCGATCGCTCGCTACGCTTTTTCCGCGCGTTTGATATAATTTATGTACATCGGATAGCTAATTTAATAAAAAGAAACCAACTCCTGAAATTTTCCAAAGTCAATATTTGAATAAATGGGATCGCTTCTTAGATATACACTTAAAATTCTCCGAGTTCATCAGGTTTTCCGACTCGAAATGTAATTTTTTCTTGACCACAACCACTGGAAAATCAGGCTTTGTTACAAATACAAATAAAAATCCTACGAAAAACTGCGATGAATTCTTGTATTTTTCGATCCTCTATAATTTCATAATTTTTCTTCCTCCTCATGTTTTGCAGATGCAAAAAATGTCTGATTTTCCCAGGTTTCCCAGTTTTCCAGCCGCTGTGGCAACCCCGATAAAAGATGTTTAAAAAAGTCCTCACGAAGTCGTTAGAATCACGCTAATTCGGACGGAAAGTAAACGACGTGGCTTGATTCTAATGAAACGCTTGCGCGAAAAGTCAATCGGGACAAGAGTGACAGTTCGTTGGACGGAAAAAATGAGCGAAATGCCGCGCGCACCTGGTCAGTTACGTGTGGCTGGGTGTGGTGTGCTCGAGTGTGCTTGGCGAGGAGCGTAGGCCGAACTGTATTATGCTGATCTTGCAAACTCTCTGTCGCTCTTGAATCGCGACTCACGTCTGGAGAGCTTGGCTCCAAACTCTCTCGAGTCGCAGAAATTCGCATAGAAATAACGTCTGCCGTGGACGGAAGACAAAGCCGAGTGACGCGGTATTATTTCGAGTCGGGAGAAATTAATTGTTTACCGCGAGCATGTCTAACATGGGTCCGGGGTCAGGAATGATTGATAACAAGCGCTTTTGATGTTTGCAAAAATAGCGAGAAATAACGTGGGTCGATCGCGCAGTTACGAAAAAGGAAAAACGCCGGCAACGATGAAATGGAATGTATACGTAATGCAATGTTTATCCGCAACCCTTGACTCGCGATCTTAGCTCAAACATAGAATGTGGCCTCAATTGATTGAATGGAAAATGGTAACAGCCACTTTATATCTGTGCTTATAAAATTATCTCGTTCCACTTTGAAAGATTTTATTCCGAGCGTGTCACTCAATGTCACGTTAATAATTCAATGAGGTTCTTTAAAAGACCGGGAGTTACAAAAATCGGAATATGTTTGCGGTCATTAAAAAAGATTAAGTTGGATTAAACCTGAATAATGAAATTTTTTGTCCACTTTTTAAAGCGTTACAGCTATATTTCGAAGAGCCAAAAAAGTGTATCGATGAACACAAGTCGATCATTCGGCGAAGTTGAAAGAGATCGGAAGATCTGCTCATAAATATTTAAGGATATAAAAATGGCGAATCCTGTCAAGCTCGAAGGAAATCAGTAACTCCGATAATTAAGTTTCGTGTCGCGATTATAATAAATTTTAATAATTTTGTTCCTTGTCAGGGCTAACGTTCATTTTTGTAGATTAATGATGATTTTCATAAGTTCGCGCGTCGCACTTTTTCGACGTTGCGCAGATGAAACTTTCTGAAACGAGTTCCAAAGCCCCGAACCGAGATGGAATAAGTGCATCCAATGACAGAGCTCTGCAGGCGAAAAAGCTCATCTCGACCGTAATTGATCATAGCTCGTTAATCTCACGCATCTCTTTCCCTTTAAAAATAGTTCGAAGCGCGATTTGAAAGATCCGCTTTGAATGCAAACGCCTTCGCATCGATAAATAACGTTAACTACATCGAAACCGTCGATTCAGCGTTCTGGATTTGTGGAAATTAATGCAACTGTTTTTTACGTTCCGTTCTACATGCAAAGAAAAGAAAGAACATTTACATTCGGACTCTGGAAGGTTGAATAAAGTAAACGATTGTAGGCTGCATTCAAAATCGCAAAACGCGCTCAAAGACTTTATTCACTCATAAAACGAAATGAAAACGACTTGATTCCATAATTGTAGTTTTCAAGTTATCATTAAAGTTATGGGCAAGTGATTCTCTTCAATCTGGAATATTACTGCGCACTCTGACTAATGTTTCTCCAGCGTTTTGAATTTATCATCAACAAGTTATTTTAGTATAAACATAATCATAAAAAATACCGAAGTTAATGTGGAGTTGAGTGTAAATTACAATTCCGTCAAATTGTTTGAATCGGAAGGAATTCTTTTGCAATCTAATTTTATACGATCAACAAATTCTTGCTATCGACAAAAGTGGAATTTAATCACGCCCGAAATTGAATTTTACAGTCTCAATTGAACTTTTTTCTAACATCATTTAAACAATGTTAAAGTTTCTTGAACTCTGATTTTGCTTACACAAAAACAAAAACTTTCTAGCCCTATAAAAAGCATAATAATATAAACAAATCAACTTTCACGAATGATTTCATTCAGAACCACGTTCGGCTTCTTTTCAAGACTGAAAAAAAGTGTTAACTATTTATAACACGTACAATTTCGAGAGTCCTGCATATTTCAAATGGAAAGAGATGTAAAAATACAAAATCTGTCACAACCTCATAATGTTTGGACGGAAATTTAATAGTATTTCCGGAAAGCCATATGATCCTACCTTTGACAGCAGCATTAAGACGATCCAAATTGACGAGAGTCAAAGGTACAGGCCCAAAATGCATAAATATTTTCCCGTCCCTTCCCTCCAGCGTATTCTGCCGTCGGCCCAGAAAGATCCCAGTGTATCCTCGCCGAATATACGCGTCGCAGGTACCATTCAACACCAAATTCACAGTATTACCCAAATCCCCCCTGATCGTTCTCTTGACCTTCGCGTAAAGTCCGTGTCCCCGAATTTCCTGCACTTTCCCAGTAAAAATGAACTGCGCGCGTTGAACCTGACTAAGAAAAATCACGTCGTCTTTCACCGCGGCCGAAAGATTCGCACGACACTCCAAAAACTCCCTGGTCGATGCCCGGACACAAACGAAAACCGAGACGACGAGCACGAAGACCAGGCTCGTCCAAGCCATTTTCCGACTCGTCATTTCAGCGGCGTGACAGTCCAATTATCGAAAGCGCAAAGCCGTCGGTCAAAAAGTCCGAGGCTCTCTTCGGTAACATTCAACTGCCGTAAGTGTAAGGCTTCAACCTGAAAAGATGAGCGGACAAGTTGAAACGCGCGAAGAAAGCATGAAAGTCCGCGGTTGATTCCGGCCAGCCATCGAGAATCGAGAAATATCGAGCGACTTCGAAGTGTACGAGTCTTGTTCCTTGAAAACGCGCAATCTTGGGCAACAGGTTGGCGCCGTGTCAGCCATCAACCCACGCGTTTCTGATTTCCAATCGACTTGTTTTCCACTCGCGGCTAATACTCGGCATACGATTGCTCGCAATGCGTTCAACAACTCGTCAACTGGCGTTTCCTATTAGTATCACCTCGTCGAAACATTGACGAACTGTGAGAACGTAGTTCCTGTTGACGCTCATGATTCCAAATGCCTCCCTTATCCAGCGCTCGGAAGCCGAGGAACGCAAAAAAACACCGGACACCGGACACTCCTTTCGGCCGACATCTGTCGCGCGAATAAACTTTCTACTCTCCAATCGAAGTTTGCCACTTGATCCTCGTTCGAAGGCCACTTTTTTACCCTGATACAAAGGAAACAACACCCGAATCGAATAAAAAAGGGAAAACACCTGGGGACTAATGGGAAAAGCGCGCTACCGATTACCTTGTCGCGGCGATTCGACTATTCATTGGGTCTTAGAAACAGCGCGCTATCTTCCACTGTCCAGCACATAGTGAGAGCAGTGGTTGGTGGTGGTTGGGTCGCGTGGAGTGGAGGAGGCACGCGACGGACTGAGGAGGGCTAAGTGTAGATGCTGCAACTACCATCGTGTAGGCGTAAGTTGCCTGAAAGCCGAAGCTGAACGCGTGCGAGAGCAGGAGAAACGTGCTGCCGTGGGAGAAGGAATGAAGAAGTGAGACGGAGGCATGTGAAGAAATGGTACTCCCTCTACAGCGGTATTGTGTGGGTGCTGCCAAGCACACACGTGTATTCTACTTTTCGATTCGAATTGCTCAGTAGCCTTCCAAAACATCGTGAAACTTTAGCACAAACAATCGAGTTAAATCGCCAGAAAAATAACTTTTAAAGACTACGAAATAATATGGTTTTTCCCCAGTGAATTTTTGTCATTTTATTGAATAAATCGTTACTGCATTATATTAAACTATATTTGTCTGTCATTTCAGACCGTCAAATGGGCGATCCAAGAACGCCATAATAAATTAAAAATCCATTAAACGATATAAGCAAAGGTACAAATTGAAAAAAATTGAATTCATCGTGGTCTTTTATGAGACTCGAATGATTCAGTATTTTATAAAAACGTTTCGGAAACCGAATATCTTACATAATGGGTCATTAATTTGGCTGATACTCTACGTTCTATTGACATGTATTTCTTTCGACTAAATTCTTTTGGAAATTGGCTTCGCTGATACTAATAACATCGTATTAATAACAGCCGACGAGAATAAACTCAATCTATCTCTATTTCTATATCTAGGCCAAATAACAAGCATCAATATTTAGAGTTTTTGTCGTTAAGCACTTGAGGGACGTCAAGCATTCTTGTCTTTTGAAGAACGACATCGTTATCCCGATGACATTAGAACGGTATCGAACCAGAGGATCCATCCACTTGACGGCCAGATAGATTTAATAAGCAATGATGTACCTGTCAGATAATTCATAACGATTGGTAATGGACGACAATACCCCAGGAACGTCCTCGTCTTAAGTGCGCTCTCTCGTGCGCAACACCCACGAAACGCAAGGGATTTATTTTAACGAGTCGCTCGGGAGAAAAGTTAATGGGTCGTTGGGTACCGATTTGCTGCGTTCCCCGGGACTGTCAACCCGACGATGCGCGATGTACATTACGCCGGTTATTGAGCACGTAATTCTCCCTGGGAAAATCTGTTGCGTACATTAACCCATTGATATCGTCGAGCAATGATTCATCGTGCGTTCCTATTCAATTCCACCGCGCAAAAAATCGTGTGGGGCAATAATCGTACGACTTCCTCGAAGTAATACTATTTTTGCCATTTTTCGACAGCGGAATAGTCTCCCGCAACCGCGTGATTATACACGACGTGGGTTAAGCAGTCCCACGCCACGGAAAGTATGTTCCCGTCGATGTTCGTCACGCAGAAGAACCGAGGTACATGTCGAAGCCCCCGATTTTTGCGGTACAAGCTTTCTGAAACTCCGAGAGCAAACGAGGGTAACATTGTGCACGCGAAGCCCGTACATCTTCAAAACTCAAATATACATTATAATAACGCGTTATTTCAAAGGTTCCCGTAAAGCTCGTAAATAAGTCAAATAAGGGCGCGTGTACCGAACGATCTCCGAACCACAGCACGAGGTACAAGTAACCCCGTAGTGTATGTGCACTTGGCATGTACGCTCTTTCATCGTATTTCACGTCACACGCTTATTTGAGCTTCATCGTCATCGAATTTTCATTTTCAATTTCAGAAATCGACACGAGCCGTATAATCTTTTCATACGGCTCTATAAAAAAGGCAACGTATGATTTGATTTACGTAATCGTGCCGTAAATCACGAATGCAAAGTACAGTGTCACATGCGAGGATTACACGGGGGAAGGAAGTGGACAAATTTGAAGGGAAACCGGTAAATCTATTTGTTATGGACAAGTTACCTTAGAAGAGATATCCCGGGTAAGAAATAAGCGCTGTTCGAGCGCGCTCGTCGGAAATGAAATACGAGGGGAGGCAGAAAAAGAGAGACAGACTCAATTTGGGTCGTTATTACAAAGCCGATTTAAGAAGCGAATGCTCGGGCGATAAGTCATTTTGACGATAAGCCTTACGAACGGACCCTGCAGAAAAAGACGTGCAACTCTTGCGAACTTCATATTACATTGTTATCGTTAATGAAAAGCGTTTCCACTAAAATTCATCATGCTTTTTTTCTGGAAGCTGAACTGTCAGATACGTTATCAGAACCACAAATTTTCTTTACCACAAATTGTGGTAATTTAGGTTTTAAAAATCAAAGACAATTGCTTTCGTCTTAGTTTCTAATAGACCGATGTATATCTTCAGTTACTTAGCAAAAAATCCTGCGATTTTCTTCCGTGCAGCAAATTAGTATCAGTTTTAATCTGCAATGTATATATTTTGCATTAGATACCAATATGAAAATCACTAGAGAAATGTTTGACAGCGCGGCTAATTTAGCCTCATCTTTTTTCGACCCGGGTGAAAAAAAAGAGGAAGGATTTAGAGAAGGCGCGGCTGATGGACAGGTGATGTCTGAGGCGAAATTCAGCTTGACAGAGGGTGGAATCCGTCATCCGTTAAACCACTTAGTCAGCGGTATAACACCAGGCTCAAGATCCTTATCGCTTCTATATATTTGTCAGGGCGCGTCCTTCGTTAAGGGACACTGAACACTTCTGATGACATCACTACAGACACGATCGAGCCCAGGGAAAATAATTCAAGAAGGAGCTGCTGCATCGACTGTCGTCGTCGTCTCCGTCGACAAATCACGATTGTCCGAGGAACCGGTTTACCGTGCACGGAATTTCTCTAAAATACCGAAGTAACCCTTTTACGTATAATATTCGATGAATATTCAGCAAATGTTTCGCCTTTACAGTTTAATAGCTACGTACGCAGAAGATATGTAGCAATTACGCGCTGTTACGGTACTAAAGTTATTGGGAATCATAGACAATTGTCGTTCTTTCGTAAAATCAGAAATAATAAACTACACCGACTTCGCTGAGTGAGAGATCAGGTTTGACGTGATAAAACTGCCCTGGAACAAGAACTACAAAAAGCTTCAAAAATTTTTCTCAAAGTTCGATTCTAATATCAAAGTATCGATTTCGCCGGGAGAAGAGCGAGCCCGGGGGCAAGGCGTAAATTGTTTCGGACAGACTGCATGTTCCTCTAATTGCGTGGCCCTAATTATCGATGCGCGCAGCTCGGAAGAGCAATAACGAAAAAAAATATATAAATGACCAAACATTAGTATCGTGGCACTTCGATCTACGCCCCGGACGGGAAATATACATCGCTATTCATCTGATAACGCGGAGCTACCCGACTCCGGGCGTAAATACAATGATTTTTTTTCAAGCATCAATAAGAGCCTCTGAAACGTAACTTCTGGTCCCAGCTTTTAAAGTGTACGTCATCGTTCAAGCGCTGTCAAAACATGATCGATGAATAGACTTGACGACAGGCTGAAGAATCGATGGACCAAAAGGCAACCTCATTGTTTCCCATGGCTAATGAGTTGACTTCGTTGCGTCAATTACGCAAGAGAGACATGGCCGCATTTGCGTGCTTTATGCGACATGTAAACGACGCGGCGAGTCCTCGTTAGCGGTCTCGTTGCGACAACGTAATTCACAAACTATATAAGTACGCATAAACTAAGGCGAATTAACTACCAATAAAAACACGCGGGTATAAATAAAGAAACATAATGCAGCGGTGAACGTAGTGTTACGATAGGGCAATTTTGCTCTGGAAATCTCGGGATTAATTTACCATTAATATTTGTTCGGAGAGTTCAGAGAGGACGAGGCCCGACGAAAGAAATCGGCACACGGAGTCATGAATAAACAAGGAAGAAAAGGTTTTATGTAGGAACGCGCGGTTCTTCCGCGTGGGATTTGATGCGAGGATCGATTGAGCAGAGGCGTTTTGATGTCTCGAAACCTCCTCTACGCGACCGTTTCCAACGTGAGAGAGCTAACTGGATTATTATATTATATTGATCTATAGGGAGCCCCGGCGATGCCGGATCTAAATCCGTTACGAGTTATGTTATCGAAATTAGTCGATTTATTCTCGCTGCTCTTGACTCTTTCGATCGAAATTTATGCGATGCCGATGAGGATTAACGCCATCTTTCTTCGCTCTTCAAATATGGCACGGTGAAATTCCCGAGGAGCTGAATTTATTTGTTATGATTATCACGGTGAAAAGAATTTATCGCCAGCGATAAAACCGACCGCGAGTCAATGTTTCCAGGTTTCCGATGAAGAACTCCGAATAATAGCGTTCTAGGGATACGCAGTCGCCGCTAACCCCAACGAAGGAAATCAATTTGCTGCCGAATCATCATAAATTGACGTGGAATGACGACAAGTTGACACGGCCGGAAGGCAAACTGTTGCCAGTGGTTGTACTCGGGGTTTAAAAATGTCCGTCACGGGTAATCGTAAAAAAAACGAAAAACGTCGAGCGCTCGCGAGCGGGCAAAGATAAATTTGACGGGGGATTGTTGCAAAAGAAATATGCACATGGCGATTCTTGAGGAGATGAGAGAAGAGTAATAATTCACTCCATCCCGCGCCATTTTTCATAATAACCGAGTTTATGTAAATGAAACGTTGAACGGATTGTCATTACGCTTATTTACAATCGGTCGACAAAACCTGACGCGAATCAGCGCGTCTCGAAACGGACCATCAACGTTCCCTCGTGAGGGACAGTTTATCGTAAAAACATTCGAAGCGACGCGAAGTTTAATGAAGCCGAGAGAAGAAATAAAGATAGCACTAGGTCATGGAATTATTGCGCTTTAGCTTTATTGATGTAGACAAGTCTACACTCGGAAAACAAGCGTGTTTAGAAACGCATCAAGAAGTGCGTAAAGCGAGATCTTTATTACGCCTGTCGTTACTTCGCCAGCGGCCTCGCGAGGTTCGTAATCTCGGGAGAAACGCCGCGAATAACAAAACTGATGGGAATCGAAATGCTGGGAATGAGTTAGCGGAACGGGCTTTTTCGTTGGCTCGCGATTCGTTATTAAAGATCATTAAGCGGAGGACAAGAAGCGCCGCGGCTGCACGAGATGGTGAAGAATTAAAGTCGAGAAAAACGAAGGATGGACAAATATGGGCAAGATGGTGTCTATGCGCACTTCCCATTACTGACACCCACGTACCACGGCACGTCTAACCCGAAGCACAAACCGAGGGAACTCGAATGCATTTGCGCGTACAATATACGCCAAGCGTAGGTCTTCCTTAATGGAAAGAGAGCCAGCCGATTTCAATTTATTTCATTTCTTCGACACACGATACTGCTCATATTTTTATGCGCCAGGTGTAAATATCCGCGTTTTATTCTGGAAATGCTGAGTTATAGGAGACTGATTTTGGATAAGAGTTGGAAATTGCGAATGAGCACGAAACTTTCGAGTGAAGAGGTTTTCGAAGGATTTGAGCATTCGCGGCAGTTTGCTAGGTTTCAGAAAGGATTAACTATACCGCACGATTTAAAATTTAGCGCCAATCATTGATTTCCAGAAGTGGAATTCTATTTCAAAAGAGTGAAATTACTGCCAGTCCAGTTGGAGTGAGTTTCCCAGCTCAAACAAAAAACTCTTCGACGAATTTTACTGCAAATTTAGTAGGATCTACCTCATTTATTTAAATGTTTTCGCCGTTAAACTTTTGCTCAAAGTGAAAAGTTCTTTTGCGACTATTAAACGACACTACCGTTTTAGCTTAATTTGGTGGCGTCGCTATATTTGGCGAGACATCAAGATATTATCAGGAACGGGACTCGCGAAGAAAGATCTCGACTTTCGCAAAACCGAGAGAAATTTCAGCGAGTCATTCCGTCCTCTCAATTAGGCGATGAAAGAGTGAAAAAAGCACACCTTTCTTTAACTTGCGCAACAGTCTGCGAACACAGAAAAGTCTTGTAAAGAAAAATTCCGATTCCCGACTCGTTAAATCGAGCGCATAAAATGTCTCGACGCGCATTCTCGGATAGCATTAGATTCCTGATCGAGCGAAAAAATGGCAATGAAAATCGATGTTTACGCGCGCCCTACGCTCCCTTTTCAAAGGAACGAACGGAGGCATTATCCATTGACCGCGAATCGTACGATAATTGCGGCTACGAAGACACGGCGATAAATATATTGTACACCTCGAATCGCCGCGTATCCAGTCCGGGAATTGCGTGCAGATATCCCGTCCTTTTGTGCGTTTGTAGATTCGCCTGGGAATATCTTATCGCCGCGATAAATTGCAAACTTAATATAGGTCCAGAAACATTTCGCACGAGTTGAAGTTACAAGCGTACTTTGTCTTCGCTGGCGTGGATACTGTTTTGAAATACATTTCACGCGATAAGCTTCGAGCTGAAAAATATCCCTCGTAAAACTAAATCCGACGTTTCCAACGGAGGAAAAAACTAATCAAAGTTCCCTTTTTTACGCCATTATGAGGCTCGCGATGTCGCCGCTTTCAAAGAAATGCAAGCGCGTACATCGCGCGATGCCGAGCGTCGTGATCAATGCTGATGAGATACGCCGGTTACGTGCGAGTCTGCGAGTTCGCACTCTTGACGGGCGACGCAGAACCTTCAAGGTGGGGCTCGAGAAACCCGTTCTGTCGCGTGCCCTCCTACGCAGTCCGCACGCTGTCCTCGTCCGTGCCCATAACTGCCGTAGAAAAATTCCGGGATTATCTTACCTCCTCCAATCGCAATCAATAACGAAGGCAAAAATGAACAGCGACGCCGAACTCGTCTAATTATTCCCCGAATCGTTCGATAAGCGGATTGTCTCTGTCAGCTTTGATTACGAGCCTTTCACTACAAAAACAAATGCCGTCTTTACAATGACTTTCTCTTGGTGTAAAAACATCATGAAAATTCATAAACTTCAAATCGTCGCAGCGAATAATCTCGAGTATTTTCCTCGTATTTTTCAATCTTCCAGAGCGCGTTTTAATTGAAAAAAAAAACGAAAAGTTCCGCTGCTCGTACGACTTGTTGCGCGTTGTAGCTCCCGACACGCATGAGATACGCGGAATGCGTTTAGCTGGAGTCGCCGAATGCTACTGACAAGCCGAGAGCGCGTTTATCTTGCTTATTACCTTTGTACCCGAGTTGGCACTCCCCGATCGCTACCTCGATGAACAAGAGAAGCGTAACCGTGCCGACAAAATGTCTACTTAGATCCCGCGATGCGCCGATGTGTAAATCAGACGCTTAATTTCGTCACGCCTTCATGACCGCGAACGGCATTCTCGTATTCGAGAAATCATACGAGAGAGAGAATTTTTCTTCGATCGCGAAATTCGAGGAACCCTTTATTAGGACATTATCTCTCTCCCAGGTAATCCGAGATAAGAACCCTCTCGCAAATTCGGCAGTTACCGAAGGTGCGAATTTTCGAAGCGGCAAATTGAGCTCTCTAATGACGCGAACAAACCCACGAACCCGCGAGAGCACTAAAAATAAACCATTATGCCACCTTCGCTCGCGTCAAAGTTATTGAGAAATACAACGTGCGAAGCGCAATCCACGGGGGGGAAGTGATTCGTAATGCGGGAAAACTCGTTGGGCGATCGAGCCGGGAAATAATAGAAGCGCATTAAAAGCTGGACAGAAATATGGGTAAAAAGTGAGACCGAGTTCGTGTTTCGTTATCGAGCGAGTCGAGGGAGGACATAAAGAAATTCTCTCACGGAGATAAGGCGACATCGACGAGAAGGTTGGCGCCTGATGCATCATTTCCTCTTTCCTCTTTAACACGAAGCCGAAGGGCACGCGGTGGTTACCCAACTGGTTCTCTCTCGCATCGATCGTCCACATTAATCATAGCGCGAAAGATACGCTTTCATTTTGCTTTATTCCGCATCAACTCTCGAGATTACACGATTGCCGCCAATTGCCAATGGATGACCAATGGGAACAACTCACGGACATTGTGTTACGCCACGAGAGTTTACGACTCGCGACTCTCGTTTCCCCCGAAAAATTTTCGTATCTAATCTCGCGGGGATTACGTTTCTTAAAAGAAATTGTACGCTTGAAGGATGGCCAGTAGTTCCTTGAAAAACGGGGTTCTTTATCCTATCGAAAAAGAGCTGGGCTCGCCCACACACTCCGGGAGGAACAACTTCATACAAGAGAACCGTTTCGCTTACAATCTAGCTCTCGAATCCTCGAGTCGAGGACGATCCGAACGGCGCGAAGCCAAGGAAACGGAATGTAAAAAGCGTTTGGAAATGCGAATATTGTGACGGGCCCACAATGTCCGCTTGTCATAAAACTCGAGTGGCCGAGAGTCGCGAGAAATCTATGCCTTGAGTGTGCTCGTCCGCTTATATGAGAACCCGAGATGCCGGATCGTAGGTGTAAGATATCCCACGCGTTTAGGTGAGGCCCATGCGCACTCCCGGGCCCCGTTTCTCTCGTCTCCGTACAAAACCCAGTCATTACGAACTTATATCCCCCGAACGAAAATTTCAGACGTCTCGAAATGCCGAAGTCGCCGCCTTTATCGGCTTATCAATCTCCTTTCGAAAAGGCCTAAGTCTCGTTTCAATGGATGATAAATTGCGAAAAATGCATTCGTATATGCAATTAACCGGCACGAAAGAAGTCCGCAGCCTTTTGAATATTGATGACCGAGTCGGACTCGTAATTCATTATGATATGCGCTGTATGCATATCATGTCGCACAAAAGCCGTATTAAAAACTAGCTGGCTTGACGGAGCGGTTCTCAGGAAGGTGTTGAAACGCGAATTAAGTGGCCCCGTCCCCGAAAATATGCAGCGCTCCGAGTGCCAATCCGAGCGTTTACGCAGATTGCTTTCTCAAATTACACGAAACCCGCCTCGAAAAGAGCGAAATTATTTCTAGACGAGGAAGAAAAAGGAAACTCGACGTTTCCCGACATCTGTAATATGACAAGCCCGTAAATGAGTAACTCTGGCGGGTCTGGCCTCTTTATTATTGATAGTTACACGAGCCAAGGCCGCGTGTACGAAATTAATTTCATACGGAGAGCGAGTCCTTATATATTTGCGATACATAGTACATAAATCAACGATCGAATGCATTAGCTCGAAGGGGGCATTACCGTGGCGCTTTCCAGCGACTTTCGGGGACTTTTTGCAACGCGCACGTGCATGAGAGAAAGAATAAGAAGGCCGAATTGCTTTTGCTCACACCCACGCGCGGAAGGTGAGGGACAAGGATTGAAAAAAGTGCGCACTTCGCATTGTGGGAACGAAGCCGCGGACCAACCCCCCTCCCTGACCTTGACCCAAAGTGTCAACGTTTTTCCCCCAGGAGAAGATGATTATTTCTTAAATGCAAAATGCGCCCGATACGTCCTAAATCATCTCCGGGGATTATAAATGAAAATTACGCCGTAACCGGCGTTTTACCCCAGGCGCCTTTCGGAATTCATCGAAAAAAATTCGGCCCTCCGACGAAAATAATGCGCGGTTCGATCGCGAGATTTATCGTCAAGATTTCACGGTCCCGCGTCGATTTTCCTCGTTACGTCTTCGTGTTTCAAACGATATTGTCCGTTTCGACGCGAGCGGACCTCGCAAAAGTATGCGGAATGACTCACGGTCCACTACCTGGATTACTCCGGCATGTCCACGGGAGACCACCGTGTTGCCTTCGCAAGATTTGTGCCGGGGTGGTCCGGACCCGTTGCTTTTAAATTACAATTTTCCACGCGCGATTCAACTCGGCGCAAACGAAGCTGACGCGAGCGGCCAATAAAGTAGAGCAGCGAATTCAGGGAGCTATAAAACGGCGCGTTTGGAAAACGCTCGAAATCCCAGGGTACGAAAAAGAAGGATTTTGATGAGACGGAATGATTAATTGTTATTCATGTCGGCTGCCCTTCGCTGTCTTGTCCTTGGAGCCGTTATCTCGTTAAAATTTATTCATGATTGCGTTCGGTTGCTTCAATACACGTGTACGATGAAAAAGTGAAAGAGCCCCCAGCTCTTGTCGGGCAGAAACTCACTCGCTCGCTCCGGACAAATGCTCCGAAGACTATTTCACGCGCAACTCGATACGTTTGATCTGGCGAGAGGAAGGGGCATCTGATTTATCTGCGCTAGATGCGAGTTTGCGAAGCGTTACTGATAATCCGTTACTGCGTTTATTGCCCACGAAATTTATTTTCCGGCTTTCATTTGCATGAACGGACGCTTTTTTTAACGAACTCTCTTTTGAGAAACGACTGCGAGCTTGGAAACAATGTAATTGAGGCTTCGAAAATGATTTCGGGGCTATCGAATTTCGATTCTCACCGTTATGTAATTTAATATGCGACAGTGTATCGTTGCAGTTTTTGGCTCCACGCACGAAAAACAAGTAAGGACTGATCTCGGACGTGGGCGATTTTGCATATTCCCGGCGCGCCCATAACCGTCTGCATTATCGCGAATCCACCGAATGATAATAACAATGTAACGACGCGACGAACAAAAAAAGGGGAAGATATGGAGGGCGAAATCTGCAATTGCCTTGCTTTAATTTAAGCGCATGATTTCGTGATCGAAATATGGAGATCATTGCAACTTTTGAATTTTAAGCATATTTTTGTTTTTTTAAACGAATTTATTTGCAACGTTTCAATAATTTCGGGTGTTCAATACATTTCATTATTTACAAAACTTTAACCGAATTAATTACAAGGCTTTTGGAATTAATTTGAATATTTTTAATTTACGTACAGAAATTCATTTTGAGAACTTTCGTATTAGAATTATTGAAAAGAAAGTTAAATTATTATTGGAACATCAAGGATCGGGTTTTTGTTCGATTTATTTTGGTTGGAATCCTTAATTTACCATCGACCAAAATTATCTTTTCGGAATGCTCCGAAGGTACAGAGAGAACTTTGAAACTCGATTCCTGCGTCCGATAAAACTGAGATCTACAATTCCCGAACGTATCGAGAGAAAGTAATCAAATTATCACCAACCTTTTTATCGACAACAATACGAGAAGTTCCAAAATCACGAACGCTGAAAATAAAAATGAAAGGAATTTTTTATCGTTTCAATAAATCGAATCTCGAAAATTTGTGAATAAAATGAACATCCAATGAACCGTTTCCAATTTTCATCGTTTTAATTGCATCTCCGATCATTACGGATAAAAATAATAAGATTTTAATTGATAATTGACTCTTAATAAATAAAAATTTGGTACAATTAAAATATCGCCTTAATTATAAAACTATATAATAACGCTTAATTGGAAAGCGTAAGCGACCATAGAAAATTTCCAAATTCGACGAAATTTTTGCCTCGAGCGAAAATAATTATTGTCGACCGACCAAACATTTCACTTTCGGCTTTCCAATTAAAAAACTTGGAAAAAAAGACGAACGTCTTCATTAGGTCCTTCTAAACGTACATTGCAATAGGATTATACAATTTCGTATTTCGTTTTTTATTTACTCGGGATGCCGAAAATACTGACATAACTGCGCATTAATCCGGCGCCAAATGAGTTAATCAAAAAAGACTCGAGTTATCATTTTAGACAAGAACAAGAAACATGTCAACAATGAACGAGTTGAAAAATGCAAGTAATTGATCGCATAAAAAGAAAGTGAAAAGATGTTGCTTGACTTCTATCGAAATCACTGGACGATGTCCTTTTTTATACTTTGTAGAAGAAAAATTACTCTCGAAATTGGGGCCATTCTGTTATTAACGATGCCCATCAACAAACTATTGAAATCGAGATATTATCTCACGCTCCGAAAATGCGAGCAGTTGAAAAAGTCGAGCAAAAAATGTAAATAATGCGAAGCACGAGAATATTTCGATGATTAACATAAAGAAAGTTAAAAATTGCAGTACGAAAATCGGAATGGAAAACCCAAAGCGAGGCATTTGGAGAAATTATCGTTACATAAAAATTATCAAAATGTGAAAGTTTTCATTTCGAGGTATTATGCAAGTTGGCGAATTTGAAGAAATTAGAAAACACTTCATAATTATACGGGAAAGGAACTTCTGGGGAATCAACAGCTGGACAAATTTAATGACTCGCTGATTTGGCAAAGAATGTCTCTGTCCTCGAAATTTTCAGTGCGAATTGAAATTTAGACTCATAAATATTAATTTCTCTTTTGAAAGGTAAGAAATGATACGATTCTTCGCGTTAAAAATGATATAAATGATTATGATGACGAGGCGTGGGAAAAACAAGAAATTTTTTTCGATATTATTGAAAATTTGCACATTGGCTTTGCATTTTTTGAAAAATTACTATTCGAAAAAAGAAATCTACTTGTTTTTCCCAGTTTTTTCCAAATGTGAAGGACGCCGAATCGGATTGAGATCTATTACCTGCTGCTGAACACTAAAATTTAAAAAAGTTGTAATTAAAATAAGTACTATTTATTACTAAGAATATTATTTACCCGCAGCGCAAGAAACATTCCAAAAATTCAGAATACGAGTTGGACCTTCACATTTGATGGTGCCTTGTAAAAAAATTTCACTACTCTTATTCAAGAGAAGACATTCTCAGCCGATTATTAAACATAAAAACCAGCTTAGATTTATCGTCATTCCGGGTCATTAAATCCGAAAAAAACACAGTGTCTGAAATATCGTCCACATTTTTGGAATTATATAATAATCAGATTTCATGGCTTAATATTATAGTTTCAAGCCTCAAAAAATATTTCAAATCATGCCATAAATTCCCGCAATGCATTTTTTTAACTATTTAAAGTTTGAGATATGCGAATTGCTCAACGAAAATAGACTTAGCCCACATTTAACCTTCCCATTGAAGAGCACATATTTCTTGCGCGAGACGACTTACGAATCCTTTATTGTACGATGACCAAAAACATACATCCGACTTTTTTAACCGACGCTTTTAGAGGTT
Source organism: Zelostemma sp. ZL-2020 (assembly GCA_022816865.1). Taxonomy (NCBI): domain Eukaryota; kingdom Metazoa; phylum Arthropoda; class Insecta; order Hymenoptera; family Platygastridae; genus Zelostemma; species Zelostemma sp. ZL-2020. Next base: position 1,587 of record JABFQM010000056.1, on the reverse strand, counting down.
AACAAAGAAATTGATTAACAAAGCATTCAAAGAACCGATTCTTGGCGAAATTCGAGTCCTAGGATTTTGAATAATTTTGGAAATAAATAAATACTTGATTATGTTATCACGAGCGTGACGAAAATTTCCTTTTTTTAAGGAGATAAAAAAATTCGTCGGAGGCCTTAAAATTATCATCAATGACTTAGAGATACATTCGAAAAATTTGATAACAGTTTTATTCATCATATATTCCTCTTTAAAAATTATTGGTTTGTTCCAAAATATATGCCATCTTCCTCGATATTTATTCGATTCTTATACTAAAAATATAAATACATTTTCCCCGTTTTTGTAAAATGTTAATTCGTGAATTGTGAAATTTCGATGTATTCTAATACGATTTCCAACAGATTATATAATAATTTATATGTACTCGATTCGTAATTATTTCTACACGGAAACTATTGTCCTCAAACCAAAGAATAATTTATTCAAATTCATCTTTGAATTAATTAAGTTTCGAAACATTTTTTTTGGTGAGAGCTTCATTTGTTTCGAAAATGTTCCAGTGCTTTCACTCGCCCGTGTAATCAGCGAAACACATCTAATTATCGAATTTCTCAAAACTAAATTCAAATTGAACTCTTTTTTCACGCAAATCCAATTTCCATTTACATTTTCCATCGGACAAAAGTGCCAATCGAATCCACGATTGTACACTCGATGCAGGATTTTGGAGATTCGGGTTTTTTCGAAAAACACATTCCCGTTTTTGAGCAACAAAACTCGATCGTAAATCAAGTTTTAATTCCGGGTTTTACCAATAATTAACCTAGCCCTTGATCCTCGTAAACGGAAATTTCCGAGTATCAAACCACGTCAAGAATGGTTAAAGTCCAATATTTCGTAGCGAAGATCCGCGACTGACGTCAAAAGGAGGACCATCGCGCAAAGATAGGACGCCGAAGGACAGAAGAAGCCTAAACGTTTTATAGTGGGGATCGACGGAGGATGGTATAAGAGTTGCCGGAATGTGGAGGCGTCGCCAGTCACCCTGACTTTCTTTTCAGCCGAACGCGTGTGTTTTTTTTCGTCAGGTCACGAATCAGGTGAGTAAAGCTTCGATCCCGGAGCTGTAATGTGACAAACGAATCTCTCCTCTTCTAACAAAACAACCCCATTTCCGCCCCAACGTCTCGATAACGCACCCAGCGCATTTTCCCCGAAAAGTTTCGTGTTTTGGTGAACGAAAAAGTGACTTTCTCAGTGAAAACTTGAATTGTGATTTCATCGGATTACATGATCACCGAGTGAACATTGTTCGGTGCCGACAAACCCAGAAATCTCGCCATTCAAACGAATAAATGCCCCGAAAGTCATGCTGTTCTTTAATTCGCAGGTTACGAAATGAATCGGTTGTTTTTGGCGTTGCTGGGGACAGGACTAGTCCTGCTCGCCGAAGCAAAGCCGTACCACGAGGAAGCCGATTCCGGAGCTGGGTATCGCTACCAGCAAACCGGCAGTGCGAACCACGTGAACAGCAAAGCTTTCGCCCTTTCTTCGGGAAACCATGGTTTCAAACAGGCGATAAATCCCGTCGGGATC
>JABFQM010000055.1:0-61639 GCA_022816865.1 Zelostemma sp. ZL-2020 | reverse complement strand
AACAATATAAATAACCGAACATGCAAATTAACTAAGAAATAAACATTTTTCTTTTAAAAAACTGTTAAAATTTTCAATTGTTCGTCACGAGCATTTTTGTACAATTTTTTCACTCGCGTATTTTTTTCATGAAGAAGAAGATATTGTTGAATAAATTATACTCTTATATTAAATGTAATTAATTATGTTGCTTTATAAATATTTTTTTCAATTCGCCCTTGCATTAAAGTATCGATCCACCTTAAAAGACATGTGTTGATACTACACGAAGTTATGTTAATAAAAAGAGTGAGTTTAATTAAAATTCCCAATCAATGTGGAGCGCAAAGCGCGTGTAATCTAGTAATTTCAAATTCAGTTCCATCGTAAATGAATTCAGACAGCATGAATGGAATAAATGAATCGCCGGCGAGTGACGTATGCTATCGATTGACGCGCATCGTTATGGAGCATCATAAAATAATTTATGGTATTCGCATTGACATGCGGGACTATCAAGGTGCGCCACGGTGTCTGATTACAGACTAATATGTAATGATACACGTATTAGTTAATCAGCATTTCGTTATAGAATAATGCCTTTCGAGACTCATTCGAAATTATGGGACGTCCTTTCTTTTATCAACTGACAGAATGAGCGAAAAGTTCCTGTGCAAAATAGAATATTGATAGAATATTGATGTTTCGTGGACCGAAACGGTTTTTTATAACACTTTTGTATACGAACCGATCTATTTGATTTTTTGGAAATTGCTGCATATGAAATTAATTAAAGTTAATGTGGAATTGTTTGTTTTTAATATGCACTTTTCTTTTTCTGGATGAATAATAGCTGCAATTATACATGTATGTTTCTAATCCGAAATATGAAAAACTCGCTGTTCGTGTTCTGTTAATTAAATGATAACGTGCTAGGCAAAGATTATTTCCGGTTTGCTGTATGAAACTTGAAGACGTGAAGTCTCTTTTGGAGCGTACCGGATTTTCGAAAGCCATGAATTTTGTTTTGAATTGTCTGGCGGTTAATATAGTTTCATGTTACATTTGGTTTGTTTTCGAAATTTTAGTTGTGAAATTCCTCAAGTAGCGAACACATTTTTGATCACGCATATTCTTTGTTTCCTTCCATAAACGCGCGATATGTCATATCCATAGAGAATTCAGTGAATTTAAATTGATGCGCATTTTTGGACTACAAAGCAAATTAATTCTTTTTAAAATTCTTCATCCAAAATTTTTGGAATACGAACGGTGGAATGTTGGGGGTGACAATTTTGTCGTTTATTGAAAGTTCAACGTTCATGACTTTTTCATTTTTCAATTAAACCAATAATATTCCGTGACGTTTTATGTTTTGATGAATCAACTATTTATCAATAATTATTTATGACCGGATTTACAAAATCCGATATTTATCGACAAGTAAAGTTAAGTAATTGGATTATCTCAATTTAATTGATTAATCAATTAAAAAATGCATACTTTGATTCATTAAATTAATAATTGAAAGATTTGCATGACTATTTATACCAACATGATATTTTTATGCGCCCCAATATTGTTCTTTGTTATTTCATTGAATTAAATCACACAAAAAATAAAGTCAATTAAAATTACGAAAATAAGGGAAGTGACGTTCTCAATAACTTCCGGCATTTCAAAAGGTGCCAGCATTCGAGCTTTCTGGCGTTAATAACGATTTCACTAATTCGACTTTGACGAATTCTAATCTTATTAATTGAACAACTCGCTTTGAACCTTATTCAGTGCAGAATATACAATATCACCGAGTCCGTGTCCGGCACACGCGTTGCCCTATAATTAGAGCTAAAGTCAATGGTACTTTATATTCCCTCCGGCTATCATATATGATATCCAGATATAAATTAAAGTCATTTGTACGTGATAACAGATTTTGATAAATATGATTCACCAATTGGCACTTTATGCGAAACAAGCGAATTTAATTAACTGCCACGATCAAAATTGTATCGTGAAACAATACACTCTTCATTAACACGGGCTCTAATGAGAGAATACGATAATTAAAAATTCATTTGAGCTTTTTAAAAAAACTCAAGCATCGATAAACATGGCAAGTTTTTAACAGAAATTAATCAGAAGTTGAAAGCTTCTATGGCCGATATTTTTTTATAGTTTATCGCACACTGAAAAAAAGTGCTGTAGTAAAATTAAAAACATTTCCTCATTGAAATTGTTTGTTTTCTCAATTAAATCGGACAATGTTTGGTTGCCGTTTCAACTTCAATGGCTTATTCAATTACGATGACTAAAAAATGCTGTTAAATCTACGCGATTTTGAGTGACTAAAAATGTCCTAAAGCTGCTGCCATTCATATGAAAATTGCCGGAGTTTCATGACTACTCTACATTCGCATCGATTCCCTGAACTGTAATTTGAATCAAAACTCATAATCGTCCTCTGTAGCGTCAAAGTTGCCAGAAACATTTATCCCTGAACGTGATATTTCAAGTGACTTACGGCATTCGCATGTATAATATCATTTCGAGCGTAAATATGCGACTGTAACTTTCGGCGTCGGTTAGATGAGATTTACGATTTCGTCTCTGAGCCAACTTATCTTTTATAACGCAAAGTATGGGTACAAAGTCCACGCTCGTGTCGGTATGCGATACTACTTGTTCTTATGCGACACACTTCCCATTTCTGTGCTGCCATTTATTTGCATGTTGCATTCTGAACATTTCGCACTCCAAGACATATACAGCAACGGTCTATGCCATTCGCTATACCTCATACTGTCCAATGCTTGTTGCATGCAAATTGCAAAACTCTGATACGGAATCTGATATATTTGTGAACTTATATAATTATTTATTTCAGCGACCTCATTTTGAGATATCACGGAGGAAACTGTAATGGATTTTAGCGAATCTTAAGAGTTTGAAAATTCGTGATTCATTACAATTTCTAATTACAAAAATATACAGTTTGGAAACTGTATGATAGGTTTATTAGAAAAAAGGGTGAAACCTTTTATGCAATGACTAACGACCGAATAAAATAGTTTTCAGGCTCGTTGCCCTAGTGTGTAATTAATGAACAGGTAGTAAATTTGCCAGAGCAATGAAAGTTGAAGTATAGCCATTGCAGAGGAAACTTGCAAAAACACAAGTGAACCAAATTCAATTATTTTCGCACGTGAAATTCATTGAGAGGACTTTTAAGTTATAATCCGTTTGGCAAGCGATATTTATCGATTTTTTGGATACACTGCTCGGGAAAAATCAGAGCTTTTTTTACTCGATGACTTTGGTAAATTTATCTGTGTAACTGGTCCTTTCATTAGTTATTTTCTATGCTCTAGTGCTTGGAGAAATGACAAGGCGATTGTATTGACTTCTGCGCAACAAAAAATAATACTTCTTTCGCAGAAAATCATTTTTGGTTTTATAGTTTGAGATTTACAATAGTTAAATTCCATACAACGATGATGCATTTTACACTGAAAGAAATTAAGCCACTATGAAGTGGTTGTAATTTGTTTTACCACAATTTGCTGTAGTTTTGATATTAAAGTTGCTGTAAACTTTATGAATCTTTTTTTTCTGCGTGAGAAAAAAATAACGCGATAAGTGTGATTCTTATCTTTAATGATGCGTAGTATATTATATTCTTTTCTCAGTGTAGGGGAGACTTGGGAGATTAAATCTAGATTTGTGAAGGAATCGTTATGATAGCGTGAAACATTTTTCAAATTATTACTACCTCAGTAAATAAAAGGAACCGGAATATTATGCTGTTCCGTTCTTTCGAAAATTGCAAAAATATTTGAATAGATTTAATATTATTTCCTCGTTTAGGGAAACGTTTTTCGTGTTTAAATCTATCAAATTTTCACAACTAATTATTGGACAGCTTAGAATAGAAATCTTCGTAAATCAACTTGAATATTTCTTTTTCAACATTAGCTTTGTTATTGTAGAAAATGCGAGATAAATAAATAACATCTTCGATGTACAAATGAATAAAATGTTTCATATGATGTACCAAAAGTGATACGTGATGCCCATGTTTTTAAGCTCAAATAGGAATGTCTGATTGGTCAATCAATCTTTGTCAATTTTTATGAAAATCGAAGACGCGAATGGTATTAGTATGATGGATTTACAATGACTGGCTGGTGTCAGAAATTCAGCTTGCAATCACTCTTCCTTGGAAATGTCTCAGGAATCTTTGACTTTACTTTCGAAGTTTTATTGCGGCGTAGCGGAAAATCAATTCTTTACATTTCCGTCATATTTGTCATCCTTCAAGATTTAAAGAAAATTTCAATGTCGTGAACAATCATTTTTTGTATTGAAAAGCATTAAAATAAATTCACTTAAAGACTTGTTTTTAATTAAAAAAATTATTTAACGGTTGGTAAAAGTTTATATCAAAGTCTTATTCCATGCATCAGACAAGTATAAATATTTAAAGGAATAAAAAGTCGATAAACTGATTTTATGTAGGTATTTTTATGGCTGATCAAAAATCAATAATAATCGATTCTGTTTCCCCAATTTCGTGTTTGTAATAAATGTATATTTATTGTGTAATTCAGCCGACATCGCGCATTCCTTACGAATTCATAAAAACGTACAATGTGCTATTCAAAGTAAGATATTTTGCTTGACTTGAGAACTCAATATATTCTATAGAATCAAACGCCAGCTATAGTCGCTGGAATCTCATGCGCTTCGAGTATATTCATTTTAAGATGTGTAAAGTTCTTGGAGAACGAATCGATACGTGTTGAGAAGAGTGCTGCAACTTCTCTAAATGTTACTGAAACTAGTTGACGATATGTGGGTATGAATTTCTATCGTCTCTAAGGTAGAAAAGCGAGTTTGATCTTTACTCTTTCGGAAAAATGGCAATTCTTGTAATGCTCCGGGAAACTTTTCGAAGTGAATTGGAATTGCGCGTTTTCCGATGTTCTGCGTACGAAAGGATAATTGTACCAATGTGTAGCGTTGAGAGTATTGTGCATTACAGAAATCGATTATCTTCTTAATATCCTGAGCATTTTAATCTGCACTGATATCGATGCCGGAAAATTTCATTACCCTTTCATTACATCGGAACGCGAGCAGATTAGAATGTCATCTGGTTAGAATAATGCTTTTGTGAGCATGTTTCTTTCATAATGCGATTAATCTCTGATAAGGAATCTATAGAAAGATATGCAGATTACGTTTTATGATCACATATCTTTAGCGCTTACGAGAAAAATGAGCGCGTTATGATATTCACGCGTGCAGTCTGATTATTGCGAATTTTTCTACTTAAAATGTGCCAACATTTCGATGTACGGCGAGAGGAAAGTCTGCTGTAACTTTTCATCATTAAAATTTTACATTTCTTTTAAAAACTATATAAAAAGAAAAAATAACTTCCTTTCTGTCAACTATAGTTCACAACTTTTTGCAAAACTTTTCTTTCCACGGATGAATTGATTATTTTATAAAGATACGAAGTCCCCTACTGCCAATTATTGAAATTGACTCTTGAGGCAGACAAATTGGAATACTGCCCGATTCATAAAGCTTACTTGACTCATAAAGAGAATAATTAATTCTCGGCGTTGCTCCTCGGAAGCAAAAGAATTCCCGCGTATATCGTAAAGCTTTTGTGATTTTCTCATGCGACATTCTTCCTCCAATCTTTTTATTGCAACAGCTACTTGCGGTGACGCAAGTAAAATAAATACTGTTGTGAAGCTAGCTGCATTAGAAATTATAGCATAATTTTTTTAATGTAGCAGACAGCTGCATGTTGCGTTCATAAATTTGGGAAGAAGGAATTTCGGGAAACTATATCCCTTCACGTTATATCATCTTTATAATGAACGCTAATCTTCCTTCATTTGCGATTCATACTCAGCCAGAAAAATTCTACGTAATTAAAGCGACAAAATTCTATTTGGTTCATTATACTGGAACACATTTTTTAATGGTATTTGTGAGGCTGCAAAAACGGGAAAGAATAATTGCGACAGAAATGAGAAGAGGTGAAAATAATGGAACGTGCACATTTAATGAAATCCAGTTTTTTGTTTCCGATAAGATATTGAAACGGTCCCTCTTTGCGCTTGATAAAAAGCCAGATTCTAGTGTTCATAAACATTTCAAACGTTAATTAGTTTCCCCCGGACAAGAGACTTAGTCTGCACTTTTTAATATCATTTTTTCAGAAGCCAAAGCTGTTTACAACGTCTAACGAACTTCATATTTCAAGTTTCCAAAAACCATAAATCTCTTCGCGCGGGTATTTCATTGTTTTGTGATATTTCCTTTTTGAAATTTGACGCGAGACAAATTTTACATTGCGAGTAAAGTATTCAAAAAGTGAAGATAAATTTCAGCATGTCACCCGGCTTCCAAGAGGTATATGATAATTTTTACCGGAACCACAGCACATTCGTCTGCTGTAAATGTCATCGCCGTAAATTGCACCTTCTCCAATTGTATCTCCGTTTTTTTTTCAAATACGCTTTCTCTCAAAACTGCTCTGAATCACGCGGTGGCTGTATAAAATTTGTTTTCTACATTCGAGGTATACAAATGTACATTTTTCCGGAATCTCTTTCACTGCTAGTTCTAAATGTCAACGTAAAAAATCAATTTCTTCTCAAATTACGCTCTCGATATAGATTTCGTCGTCAAATTAATTAATTTACGTAATACCTTGAGGGGACTTGATACTCACTTAATATTGCGAATGGACTGTCTATTACAGCACCCAAAGAATAGATCGAGAGGATTAATTGAAATCAATTTGGGCTGATAATTATATTGTTGATGAAACAAAACAACGTTAATTTGTTCATTATTCATAGCTATTATTAGTCGAGATGAACCATTGGCTTCACATGAAATAATATCATTACATTGAGTAAGTCCATTATCAAACTTATTAATTTATATACCTTTTAGTAGCGTAAAATAAAGTAGGAACATCTTTAAATTAATATCGCAACACCACATTAATGTAGTTGCTTTGTGAAACGTGCTCATGCTTTATTACATAACTTAATTATTACTCACCGTTTTCATCAGAAAAACTATTGGCTCTCCGTGGGATAAAATCATTACATGCAAATTATTAAAGATCATGGTCAAACTTGTGTATGCGTAATAATGAACAATACACAATTAAGAAAAAACATCTTCCCGAGTTAATTAAGTTTAAATAATGCATTCAAAGCGAACTGCAGTAACGTGCCGATCATAAAATTACAAATAATTAAATACGCGCGAGTAAAGGAAATGACGTTGAAAACTTCGAGATGATATTTTTACCCAGGCAGTAAATTGCCCTCGTATGTACGGTCAGTGGAAGGGAATTTCGAACTGCTGAATAATAGAGAAAACATGATTGACTTTCGACGTAATTCTTCCGTTGGTCAAGAAAATAAATAAGCTGCTAGAAAATGTAGAATGGCACGCGTACTGTACTGAGGGTAATAAAATTGGATCGCATTGAAGATCGAGTTGCACACTGCTGAAATTTGCAGTGCCCGTTACAAGCCCGTTCATCCGTCACAAAAAGGATCTCTCGGTTATACAGACTCTCCGTATCATCATCTTATAATTCGGTACAAAAAAAGGTTTACGTATAAATTTGCTCTCTCAGCAAAACTGACAACTTCTCATTCAACTATTGATAAAATAACTGAAAGTAGCTCAAAGAATTATTCATTATCATGTATGTATAGTTATGCGCTCTGGTAAGTTTTTTGTTGAGTTTAAAAATACTTCTTATTGTGAAAAACGAAGTTTCCTTCGTAGGCAATAACAAGATGTAGCGCTTTTCTTAGTTCCGATAAATTTCAAGTGTAATATAAACCCCCATAAGTTGTCCTGCTCAATACTTTTAGATTTAGTAGCACCTTATACCACAAACACGGTACTATCAGAGTACAGGTCGTACAGTAATCGACCGTAAGTTATGTATTTTCCAATTTTATGGTACGTTACATTTTTCGTCCGGAGAGTGAATAAGAGAGTGAACGAAAGTGAACGAGAGTCAATGATAATACCGCGAAAGCACTAATCTTTAGGGTGTTTGGAACGCTTATGAAATTTCTGCATTTCCGAAATTCACGTAGAACTAATAATTAAAGCTTGCGCCGAGTGTTGAATGTATGTAGTTCGCCATCGCTCGCTTTTTCATTAACTCTCGTTAACTCTTGTTCACTCTCTTATTCACTCTCCAGGCGAATAGACATTACCTAAATTTTTTTTAGCGTGCATATCAATGGATTTAAAAGGATCATCGATGTCACATTTCATTCGTAATGAAATCCATGGCCGGGAGATTCATGCAAAGTAGCAGGCTGATTCAGATTAATCGCTAAAAAGCACGAAATCGTAGATTTCGTAGCTCTCATACGAATGCGACGCGTTCGTATCAGCGTAAAGGGATGGAGAATACTAGTTCACATCAATTTCAGCTGTCGTCAACGGGGAAGATATAAGCTTTCTAGGAACCTTGTCTTCTGCGTTGGAAAACATGGATTCCGTGTAATACATTCGAATCACGTACATAGGACGTAAACTTTTTAGAAAGCTTTAAAAAGCATTGCCCCATCGAAGCAGTGAAGCGATACAAAACCCCATTATCTGAAGATGCTCACTTATTTCAGTTGTTCATAATTTCTCGGGATTGTTCATCAGCGCGTTGTGTTGTCTTTCATCTTCTCCAACACGTTAATTATGTTTCCATGACGAAATGAAAAGCTCGCGTTTATGGAATAAAACGTAGGAAGTGTGTTCAATGCATCGTACAATTGTGCTTTAAAGCTTCTGGGTGAAAAATGAAATGTCCAAGTGTCAAAATACTAAGAACTTTTATCATTCTGGCGTTATCTTGTATCGGTTGAAGTTTCATTTCAAAACTCTGTACTTCTATTTTTTGGATTCTGACGTATGTTCACGTTCTGAAAACGATTGCTAGAATTATCAATTTAGGATCATTGATCATCGGTTTGAAAAATATACAATGTTCAAATTTTTCATTCTTAGAACTTGAATTAAATCTACTACTACGTTTTCGCAGAGCGCAGGTTGAATTGAATAAACACACTTGCTTTGTCTGATCTTCAACTGCGATACTACTGAAAAAGTCGAAACCCTATTGTTCAGTACAATTTATTTCGAAACTTTTGTAAATCCCAATCGTCTGACAAGCTTTTCACATTTTCACTTTATAGTACTCTTCTTACGAACTTACGCCTCATTTCTCTCTTTCTTAGAAGATTGAGATTCCAGAAAAACGTTGCAAATCTTCGCAAAAAAAGTTCCGTGAGAGACAGAAACTTGCATACTTGGTCATGTATTTTTTTCTTATTTATCAAAGAAACTCAAGATGTGTTATTACTCGTTTCGCTCCTTTCGCTAATATTATGAATTCGAGACACGTGTCCGACTACAAATTGGTGGTGCTACTAACAGTACGCAGTGTAGCTATGTTACTCCCGTTTCAGCGTGTAGTCAACGTTCGGAAAGAAAGTACTTAGCTGCAATTTTACTCATTTATTCCGACTGCCGGCACTATTTTTTATCCCAAATGCATAGCAGTCACGCGAGGACAAAAAATTGTGCTTGTTTGGATTGGTTACAGAGATAAAATAATACAGTTTTTATCATTTCAGTGAAGACCCTTCGGCGTCACAGTAAAAAAACTTGTCCAGGCTTTCTTTTCATCGGCGAAACATGAAATGAAACGTTTTGAATTCCAGTTAAGCAGAATGATTTCAAACGAGCGCGTAAAATTGTCAGTCGGCGGAAATAACATTTCACTCCACATTGAACTCGAGAGGTTTTGTTTTCATTATGAAGATGCGAAGTATTGGGTGAATTAAAAAAGAAACTTTATGGTACGAGGGTCTGAAATGATGTTACTCTCGTAATGAAACACGTTGCAGACGGTAACACGGAATGTTACTTAGACTGTTAAAGAAGATCAAAAGTAAAGTAACTGATAATGCAGAGACATGATTCAGACGAAACGAGAATTACTTTCGCAGAGCTTTTGAATGATTGGACGATTTTTCTTTGAAATAAAGTGTAATTTGTTATTTGATTTTTGTCTTCCCGTGAAATTGCGAGTTCATGTTCCATTAGATTGGAATAAAATATTGCAATGACGTTGTCGTGTGAAGACTTTTCCAGGATTCACTTAAAAGCTTGAGTGCTCTGTCCATTGAAAGCTCACGATTTTGAAAGAATTCGCAGCAAAATGTCTGTCATGCTCATAACTTATGACACAGAAGAATTTATGGACTCGCATTATAAGTACTGCTTTCATAATTTTTAACAGGTTTAAAGGTTACTAATTGAAGAAAAAGTGTTTTCGTTTCATCATTCAGGATCAGAACCACCAGATTAATACATTCTCCAAAATAGTAGAATAGCATGCATCAAGGAGAATCATCTATCGAAACCCAATCTAGTAATGATCCATAAATCTTCAGAGAATCAAGCACTGAGATCTCTGATATTTTGTATTCCCTCAGTGACCCCGTTTTACGTATGCTCGTAAAAAGACAAAAAGAAACCGCATCATTAAATTCGTGTTTACTGTGATATTTGTGGATTCCGCTTGTAAATCAATTGTACCATGAGATTTCTTCGACTGCTACATGTTCGAGAGCTTTGAGTAGCGTCAGTTTCTCATCAGAAATCATGTAATAATATTGATAAATTGCCAGATTTTTTCCAGAATCCATTACAGCAAAATAATACAAATGTATTTATTTTCCATTATTATTTTACTATTTTATTTTTCCTGAAAAGTTATTCGTCATTCTCAGATCGTTCGTATATTTGTGTTTGAACATTTATATTTATTTTCAATCAATTCGAAATATTTTTCAGAGGCATAGGCTATTTTTCAAAGTTCCGTGACAGCTCCGATGCACGCTATCAATGCACATAGCAATAAATAAATCAACACTCTATAGCACGAGTAATAAACGCCTCCACAATTGAAATCAAACGTTTACATCCGCAATACGTTGCGTGAAATGCGAGGCAAAGCTTTAATATATTTGTCTTTATTGTATGCTCCAGATTCTCTAGTAATACGTATAGTAATAGTTATCTGTTCTACATTACACTGAACAGCACGGATTATTTTTTCTTCCTTCTATTTCAACCTTTGCCTAACTATATCCATACCGAATTCCAAACAGTTCATTATCTATAATGCATTTTAACGTACTTCAAACTTCGAAAAACTTATTGCATTTGAAAAAGAACATTGGATTCGAAGAGGAAAGTTTTGTAATTTCGACCAAGTTGATATTCGAGTGATAGGATAAACTTATTTGAAGTTATTCATCGGAGAAAATGTCATTATCTAGAGACTCGTATTTTCCGATTTCTTGGATTCCAAAAATTGTTTCTCACCAAACATCGATTCAAAGAAACAAGTGAATTGTATGGAACGATATATTTTTTTTCTTCTGTTTTTTAATACTGTATTACATCATTTCCTGGATGAATTCAGGAGAAGTTTCTTAAAAATTATTAATAAGGTGTTGAAGCATCATTTTACAGGCTCCGAATATTTTTTATATAAACCACGAGTGTCATAACATTTAAAAAAAGATTAATAAAAAGATAACGTCTCGTGCAGCGGAGACGATAAATTTATCAGCCCGCAAAAAGGGACAGTGCTTGAGCAAAAAATTGCATTCATTCCAATTAAATTACTTGTCACTTGCAGAGCCAAATTAAAACAGTGTATCAAAAGTAAACGACTGTGTTGATTGACGCTGATGGATCTTTTGTAAAAATTAACGCCTTCTCATTAAAAAGAAAACAACGTTTGATTAATTTCAATAAAATGTAACGAACGTAGTGGGAAATGGCGAGAACTAAGTTTTTTTTTAACATTGTCATTCGCTGGAAGGTATGATTTCATTCTGAACGTCTGGAAAAATTTTCATGCGCATTCCTACGCAAATAGAAAACGTATAAAGCGATGGGTTCGTATTGCTCGTAAAAGGGTAGGAAAAGCCGTAAGACAATAAGCTCTTGGATTCTGCCAAAGTAACTCGAGAAAACACGTTTATGATCGCTGAAACCTCATTTTGCGAATTGAAATATCCCGTTCTGTCAATCTCGCTAGACTGATAATTTATCAGTCGAAATTGGAAAGATAAATCCAGTTTGATGAAAAAACAACGTAATTTGGACAAGGAATATTTCTAAATTATATTTTTTACAATTGAACAAAGTTGCCATGAACAATTTTTAATCGAACAAAAAAACGCAATTTTTATCATTCAGTGTTTACTGCTCGTAGAGAAAACTTATTTTCTGGTAATCGACTAACTTATTTTCAATGGGTTTCAATAAATCGAAGTACAAATGAACCGAGAAAAGTTTTTTTCCGAAGCTTGAGTATAATTAATCGATCCTCGAAACATTAACTCGAAATCCAGAAGCTAAAAATAAACCTTTTATTGCGATTTATTCCGCACTGCACATTGGAAAAAAATGTATGCTCGAACAATGTAGGGTTTGAGAATTTGCATTCTCTTTTTATGAAGCATAAACGTCATTTAGAATCTTAAAAACCCATAAACTTTACCGCAGCCGTAAAACTTGGGAAAGTTTTTATGCACGTATGAAAAATTTGTACTCACGATTCAACACATTCCCACAATTTCCGTATTGGTTGGAAAAACCGCTCGGATTTCGAAAAGTGCACCAACAAAGATCGGAATGAGAAAATTCTTACTCGCTGTCATTGAGTCGTGAATGGGTAAATGTGCGTAAATAACACTCCACGCGTTTGGGAATTGTATTCTTTCCCACGATATAACCGCTTTGAATGGGCATCGCGGCGCTACTGACACGCTTCTCACGCAAGAGCAAACTCCTACACATCCCTACCACCCTTGAGAAATATTCACGACCCCATACTCCGTTTCATTATGTTTTTTTAAGTCCAATCGTGATTATTTTTTAGTAAATGAAAGAAAAGAAAAATGTCTTCATTTATTCAAACGGTTCGTGCGAGTAGAATTTAATTGCTGACCCGAGATGAATTACATCATTTTGTTTTCCGAAGTTCAATCTAAAAAATGAAGTCTTCATTCAACCTTGTAAAAAATTGTAGCATTACAAATGGGAAAAGGCGCACTGAAATGTTTTTTCCAAAATGAGATATTTTCGTGCGGTTTTGATAGTCGACTATAAATTTTTCTTCGGTGTGAGTGATCACCTCTACATTTCGATAGAAGCACGTTTATTCTATGTTCCGGGGCTAGTTATTTCAGACATTTATTTCTGCTCGTAATTAAAGCGTTGAGAGCTTCCAGAAGTGAAGACCTCGTCTTCCAGAATGAATTTACTCTATTTTAGTAACCAAGATCTTCTGCGAAAACCGGTATATTAGAGTTTGTGAATCATTCGTCGTGCCTGCGGTGGTTTGTTTTGTAAAAAGCATTTCCGCAGTTGATCTAACAAAATTTTCGTTGAAACAACACAACTTTATAGAAGTTGGAGGTTGAAATAATATGAATGACTGGAAGATGCATCATCGTAAAAAGCTTTGGATAACAGTGCACGTCGGTTGTGAAGTTTCTTGATCGAAATTCGCGATAGGTTCATAAATAATTCTCGATCGTGCAATAATTTGCATGTATTTTTCAACATCACAAGAAAAATCGATGGGTTCACCATCGGCTGTAAGTGGCACTCTTCTCGGTATAGCAAATTCAGACGCGAAGCATCGAGGAAAAGAAGTGTTTTCCAGCGGAAGATAAGCGTGCCGTCCATGTAAATTGAGTTTTTAAACTGCTACTTCACGCTATTGATAATGCATCAATTAACAGTTGATCAATCTTCAGAGCGGTAAATCAATATTATTCAAAAAATCGTTTCAGCATTTCACGAAGTTGATATAGTTCGAGAAATTGTACAGCGGATATTATAGGAGTAAAATTGTATATTCATACGGACTTATTTTCAGAATAGATTGTCCCATTCTTCAGAAGGTTTGCTATGGAATTCGGCCAGTTCTTATCTCAATGGGATATTACGTGTTTTCATCGTAAACCGCAAGTTTAAAGACATTAAAAATGCACCCGGACTTTTGCAAAGCAAAAGTAGGACAATTTCAGCCAGTAATTTGCTTCCGATAAGTTTATTCATAGTTTAGATGAATATTGGGTGAATAATATTAGAGAAAGTTTTCATCTAAACTTTAGTAGATATGAATTTGCTGCATTTTTATATTAGTAGTTTAGACCGAAATTTTATCGATTTTATCATTCTATTGCTGACGCAACTGGAAATAGAGTTTATACAAACATTCGCTGCAAAAGTTTAACAGACTTAGAAAGGTAAGATATGTTTTTCAGGAATATCGCAGAAATGAAGAGCGCTGCAAATGCTCTGACGCTCTTGGAAAACACCATGTGCGCTTGTCGGCAAAATACTATTTTCGAATTAATTCCAAATACACCCTAAAGACTTTTACAATTTTTATATGAAAATATAAAAATTTAAACTAGTAAAATTGAAGAGAAATAAACATCATAAACGGAAAACAAAAATGAATTTTTTACGTCATTACTCAATAAATCTTTTATTGTTGCAAGCTGAACGATTTCTCTTTTTATTTCTTCATCTTTAATTTTTGTTTGTTTCTAGAGTTGATGAGCGCACACGCTGTCGACATCTAAATTCTTGCTGTAGAAACACGATAGATTTGAAGAAGATGTTGATATGAACGAGTTTGAATTAATATCAGTTATCCGACAAAGAGAAAATTGATTCTTTATACTCTACCTACAGTCGACATATTGAAGTTCGATAAAACTGAAACATGATAAAATCAAAGGGTAACAGTATTGAAACTGAATAAACCTTTTTTCCATAATGTTCAATGCAAATTGTGCTTTCAATAAACAAATCGATAGATGATATCAAAAGTAATCATCGTCATAATTGATTATTCTCGATCAATTTCAAACTCTTACTTACGATCGTAAAAAACAAACACGGAATTTTTGTAAGAATCCTCTTCAAATAATACAATTTGCACAAGAATTCAACTTAAATTCACTTGTATTTCAAGTTTCTTCCACGGTGCACGAACAATCACTGACCCAATGCAGTTGAGTACCGTGAACTTTGTTTGCTACGCACTTAATAGGTGAAAATTGAATTACTTCTTCAGTTTTCAAGAGTGGGCAAACCTAAGATGGCTCTTCACGTTCCTAATACGTTCAGAGATCGAGGTCGAATATTATTTTTTCGTCTTCGTTCGACAGCTATTTGCCAAGTAGCAGTTTTCACAAAAGCAGTGCATGAAATCGTACAGAAAACCTCGGAAAACTTGATAAAAAATATTTTGTGCACGTGCCGAATTTCGACGTTCTTTGAAACAGATCGTTCTAATGTTATTTGCAAGCATTGACCAAATAAGCATAACCAATAATAACACAATAAGCAAATTAAAAATTTACAATATTGTGTTGATTATTAACCAATATAATCGCGAACATTATTCGAGGGTTTATTGAAAATACCTAATGTTCTACTTAGCAATAATCGCCATTTCAGAAAAAAAGTTATTGTTTCTGTCGTATATATCTTTAGCATTCTCGTACAAATACATATCTCTCGTCCATATTTCACAGTTTGTACAGTTATTGGAATAATATTAAAATTGTCACATCCTTTGAAAAAGATGCTGATTTTGGCTGGATTATACTGTGGCTGCGTCGCCAGCACACTTTGATGAGTTTTCCAACTTCATGTGACTTCAGTATGCGTCGCGCTCTTCATCTGCCTAGATAAATTGTTTCACCTTTAATGATTTCCTTTGGCTGTATTTATAACTCGCCGGACAATTAAACCACTGCAATTGTTACGCTTCCAAAAAAATGACAGTTCTTTGTTTTATTCTTCATTTGCAGTTCTCCGATTCTTTTAGGAAAACAACGCACGGTATAAACTGCATGGAACATAATATACAAATTACATGCGTGCAATATTCGTTGCGAATTGCAGACAATAATTGAGCTCGTTTTTGATACGTGAAGTCAATAAAGTGTAAATTTCAATCAGGTTTCTGACACCGCAGTCGAGCACAGTACATTGCTTAATACAATACGCGATGACACGAAAAGATTCAGATCGTGATTTGAATCAAATTATAAACCAATTACTATGAAAGATTTAGAATCAATTAATTTTGAAAATATTATCTTGGGGTAAACAACTCATTAAAAAGCGTTAGATTAGATGAGTTCGTGTTGTTTCGTGTTGTTTTGAACGTAATCGAATCTTTTAGAGTCATTTCGATCCTAATACGTTACTTTTTATGACATGACAATTACAGAAATTGTATATATCGCGTTTCGACAAAAAGGTAGATGTCCCAGTAATGGACCATGTCCGAGTAATGGACAGGGCCGTGAAAGAAATACAAAGTACATGATTATCACCTTTTTGTACACACTCAAAATGACCGTGGTATCAGACAACACTCGTAGTTGAAAATAAATTTCGATATTAGTTGTTATTACGTTAATCAGTTCTAAAATAATTGTGAAAGTCGTGAAGCACACGTTTTCACTCGATTCTACGCAGTGCTTAGTTCTAAATGAAGTGAGCAGTCGATCGTATTTTCTTCAAAGTTTGTAGAATAACCACGTTTATCGAGTAAGTAGCTTTTTCATCAGTTATTCACTGTTCTGTAAAAGTTTTAGGAGTATGGAATTACATACAATTTAAATATTTTCATTTAAAACATGTAGGTCCATTACTGGGTCACGTCTAACTATGATTGTACCAGTAATGGACATATTTGACGACATTTTGTTTGTGAATGAATTATTGTATTTTTTGGAGTGTACATGGTTCATATTTTCATTTTAAATAATAATTCTTTCTCTTTATTTCCATTGCTTTCACGATTATCAAAGGAAATGAACAAACAATTTGTGATCCGAGACTGTAGACGAATGCAGTTTTCAAGATTACTTGTGACTAAAAAGATGAATATTATCATCATTACTTTAAGTTAATTTAAAATGATTGTCAGTTTAAGATATCCTTTGTTATTGTGAATCTTAAAAATTTTCCCCATGTCGATTACTTGGCCAAACGTATGTCCATAACCGGGACAAGCCTATTTCCGTTACTGGGTCAGCCATGTCCATTACTGGGACATTCGTGCTTTTGACTACTCAATCGCATGTGATTAAAAAACTAATTACAACTGCACAGAAACAAAAAATTCAAGCATTTGATATGCGGAATATACATGAATAATAATCGAGTAATAAAGTTAATAGAAACCTAAATTTATTCCACGTCAAGACGGAAAATACAGCACTTTTCTTACAGAAAATTCGAGATTCGCACTTATCCCAGAGCGTAAGGGAAGTGATTAAAAATGGGACCCATCGAAATTATCGCTGGTCTTGCCGTCCTCGTGACTTTACTGTACTTTTACCTCGCCTCGTCATTGAAATTCTGGGAAAACCTTGGCGTGAAAGGCCCGGAGCCTCACTTACTCTTCGGAAACTTGAAAGAAACGATCTTCTTGAGAAGCTCCTTTAGCGAATTCACCAAAAACCTCTACGAAAGTTTTCCAACGGAGAAATTGGTGGGAGTTTACGCCGGGAGCAAGCCGATTTTGATAGTGAGGGACCCGGAGCTGATAAAAGACGTTCTTATCAAGGACTTTGCGAACTTTGCCGACCGTGGCTTTCCCATGCACGCAAAAGTCGAGCCTCTGTCACAGCACTTGTTCATGCTGGAGCAAAAAAGATGGAGGCCGATGAGACAAAAGTTGTCACCGGGTTGGAATTTTGAATTTAGTTAACTCGTCCAAATTTTGATTGAATGTCTAATAAAAATTTTTGGAAACAGTGTTTACCTCGGGGCGATTGAGGGAGATGTTTTACATTTTGAAAGAGTGTTCCGAGCAATTTGGAGTTTTCCTGGAAAAAATGGTGGAAAAAGAAGAGCCGATAGAAGTTCGCGAACTCACGGCCAAAGTAATTAATCAAATTAAGTAAAAAACCATTTGTATTGCAATTTAATCTATCGAAAATTCATCAGTTCACTACGGACGTGATTGGATCGTGCGCCTTTGGGTTGAACATGAATTCGCTCTCCGAGGAAGACAGCGAATTCCGTAGAATGGGAAGAAAAGTTTTCGCCACGGGCTCTTGGCAAATTTTCAGAGCGCGTGTAAGAGAGAGCTTGCCAATGCTGTACGATTTTTTCTGGATGCTTTTCATCAACACTGAGGTGAACAATTTCTTCATCAACAGTGTCAAACAGACAATGGAGCACAGAGATAAGGAGAACATTTTTCGACACGATTTTATCGACATTCTCAGGGAGATAAAGAAAAACCCCGGCCAGCTTGGAGATATGGGTAAATTCGATGGTTTTGCGGAGAAGAAAAACTTGTCAAACCTGAGCTTTTTATGAAATCATTCTTGAATTATTCCAGAATTCACGGACGCCATCTGCGCGAGTCAGGCTTTCGTCTTTTTCCTAGCAGGTTTCGAGACCTCTTCAACTACGATAAGTCACGCTCTTTACGAACTCGCCCAAAACCACGAAATTCAGGAAAAGCTTCGCGGAGAAATCATGTCGGAATTGGAAGCCTGCAACGGCGACTTGAAGTACGAGAGTGTGAAGAGCATGAAATACATGCACAAAGTCTTTCAAGGTACTTTTTTCTACCCTCCAAGTAACAAAGATGAAATGTCCAATTGCCATCGAATTTTGCAGAGACTTTGAGAAAATATCCTCCGGTTGCTATGCTGATGAGACGGTCGAAAGAAGCTTATACTTTTTCCGGGACAAACGTCACCATTCCGGCTAAAGTAAGCGTGTGGATTCCGGTGTATGGAATCCATAAAGACCCTGAGATTTACCCTGATCCAGAAACCTTTGACCCCGAGAGATTCGACGAGACGGTCTCGAAATCTAGACACAACATGTTTTATTTGCCCTTCGGAGACGGCAGCAGAAACTGTATCGGTAAATCACCTAATTTTAAATCAAAAAAGGAAAAAATTTCTCGACTTAACAGCGTGTGTTCAACAGGGGAAAGATTCGCTGTGTACCAAGTGAAAGTTGGCTTAGTGCAAATTCTAAAACGTTATCGGATCGACGTTTGCCCGAAAACGATGATTCCGTACGTCCACAATAAAGCTTCGTTTTTACTGGCTCCTAAAGATGAAATATGGCTGAAATTTACGGAGCGATAGTATGACTTTTGTTGAATTTTAACGAACAATAAAACGATCCGGTATATTTCTCCAGGAACGTTTGTCCTCGTTATTCTCGTGATTAATGAAGAACTTTCAGGGTGTCGGGATTAACCTTGAACGAATGGCTTTGAAGAAACATAGTGACACGTCGAGTTCCAACGGTTAAATTCTTTTCCAAGATATGTATTTTTTGATAATAAATTTACGGGCAGAAAAGCAAAGCTGATCCAGCATGAAAACAGGCTGTCGCAGCAGGGAAATCATGCTCCTCTCACACGAGGACAAATCAGAGTTCAACATTGTTAATCATGTCAAATCAACATGATATTTTCTTAATCATGTTAATTTAGCATGGCTAGTTC
Organism: Zelostemma sp. ZL-2020; assembly: GCA_022816865.1. NCBI lineage: Eukaryota > Metazoa > Arthropoda > Insecta > Hymenoptera > Platygastridae > Zelostemma > Zelostemma sp. ZL-2020. Next base: position 41,982 of record JABFQM010000055.1, on the reverse strand, counting down.
AGGCCATGCTAGTTCGACATTTCCCGTTTTCCCCGCGTAGAGCGCTCGAAAATGAGAAATTATAAACGGAAAACAAAAATGATTTTTTTACGTTAATACTCAACAAATCTTTCATTGTTGCAGGCTTTACAATTTTTCTTTTAATTTCTTCACCTTCAATTTGTTTTCGTTTCTAGAGTTAGTTGATAAGCTCATACGCTGTCGACATCTAGGTTCTTGCTGTAGAAACACGATAGATTCAAAGAAGTTGTTGATACGAACGAGTTTGAATTATTAGTATCAGTTATCCGACAAAGAGAAAATTGATTCATTATACTCTATCTACAGTCGACATATTGAAGTTCGATAAAACTGAAACATGATAAAATCAAAGGATAACAGTATTTAAACTAAATAAACCTTTTTTCCACAATGTTTAATGCTAATTGTGCCTCCAATAAACAAATCGAAAGTTGATATCAAAAGTAATCACCATCACACTTGATTTTTCAAAATAGATTTCAGCCTCTTACTTACGATCGTAAAAAACAATCCCAGAATTTTCGTAAGAATCCTCTTCAAATAATACAATTTGCACGAAAATTCCACTCAAATTCACTTGGATTTCAAGTTTCTTCTACGGTGCTCGAACAATCACTGACCCAATGCAGTTGAGTACCGTGAACTTTGTTTGCTACGCACTTAATAGGTGAAAATTGAATTACTTCTTCAGTTTTCAAGAGTGGGCAAACTTAAGATGGCTCTTGACGTTCCTAACACGTTCAGAGATCGAGGTCGAATATTATTTTCTCGTCTTCGTACAACAGCTATTTAACAAGTAGCAGTTTTCACAAAAGCAGTCCAAGAAATCGTACAGAAAACCTTGGGAACCTTGAAAAAAATGTTTTGTGCACGTGCCAAGTTTCGATGTTCTTTGAAACAGAGCGTTCCAATGTTATTCACAAGCATCAAACACGTATTGCGTTGATTGTAAACTCATCATTTCTCGGCATAATATAACCGCAAACATGATTGCAGGGTTTATTGAAAATACCAAATGTTCTACTTAGCAATAATCGTCATATCGGAAATTCTTCGGAAAAGTATTTGTAAGTCAAATTATTCAGCCCTCGTAAAAAATCTTTGAAGAGTTTTGCCGTACTGTTAAAGCTGAGCGAAAATATTTTCTTATGAAACACTTTACTTTAAAACTAGTAAAAAGCGTTCCTGCATATTTAACATTATGAAATTGTTTCCAATACACTATCATCCTCCGGGAGTTCGTTTCTTTCAAGAATATTGAAGCGTGTTATGATCCCATCATATTTTTTATGTCTGTACGGTAACATTTTTTTCAAGGGATTTGAAGCATTGCAGTATATATCTTGCATTTCTGATTTTCCAATTCCAGTTCGAACGATTTTAAAATTAATTCCAAAACATAAAACCTATATCTTGTGTATACAACAGCCTCGTGTACATATAACCTTTGTGAAAATTTCATCTGAATTTAGATTATATTGAAATCTAGTTACTAATTCAAAAATGAATCAGAGCAAAAAAAAGGAAAGCATTACCAAGTTACCAGTTTCGATTTATTTCCCTGACTTTGACGAATCGAGCAGGAAATTGTCTATTATCCACAATACATAGTTCTGTCAAAAATGTTAAATTTTCAAACTGAACAATTCGTTCCCACTGTTGTAAAATATTTCAAGTTACTGCAGCGACTGCCTTATTCTTCTCGCAGAACTTTCGTCAATAATCAGTAGAATCCCGCAGCGAAATTGACATTGCAGCAGAAATTATATCTCTTATGTCCGCAGCTTGCACCGTTGCCAGCTGCAACAATAACAAGTGTTCAAAGACCGCCCGGGAGAACAATTTACCCACTGTGCCAGCATATTAGCGAATAATCAAACCCAATCTTCATCTTTTCATTTCCCCATCTTTCGTTTGAAAATAAATAAAAAACATTTCCCCGTTTTAATTGTAGTTATATAAGGAATCATTAATTAGTGAATCTAATCAAAGTTGGGCGAGTTTTCTCTCGAAGACGGATCGCTTCTGAAAGTTATTTTTCCTGCCGTATTGCTTTAGCAATCTCGTACGAATACATATCTCTCGTCCATATTTCAGTTTGTAAAGTCATTGGTATCGAAGAGAAATTGTCACATCCTTTGAAAAAGATGCTGCTTTGGGCTGGATTATATTGCGGCTGCGTCGCCAGCGCACTTTGATGAGTTCTCCAACTTCATGTGACTTCAGTATGCGGCGCGCTCTTCATCTGCCTAGATAAATTGTTTCACCTTTGATAGTTCCCTCTGGCTGTATTTATAACACGCCGGACAATTAAAGTACTGCAATTGTTACGCTTCCAACAAAAATGCCTGTTCTTTGTTTTATTCTTCATTTGCAGTTCTCCGATTCTCTTCGAAAAACAACGTACGGTATAAATTGCGCGGAACATAATATACAAATGTTTGATAAGGAATAGGAAAATTTGTTATCAACACAAGGGAAAATGTAACTCGAAGACAGTTATTTTGAGGTTTCACAACGGAATCGCAATGGACGAGGTAAGTTTCTCGGTTTTTGATTTTTATTAACAATTAAAATCATCCAATTTGTTGAATCGCATGAAAGTGTAGAGAGCAATTAAAAGTTTTTAGTTCGATCATTGAATCGCGCACCGACTACCCAGATGAAAACTTATTCGATGTTGCATGTTGTTCATTTCGAATTTACCTACGAGTATAATGATTTTTCGGATAAGTTTGGCGACTCGATGTTTTCAACTCATAAGGAAAAATGCATTATGGAAATTTCGTTTCTTCTAACTTTATCCGAAGAAAGATTCATTTCTTTTTTTTACCGTAAACTTTATTATGCACTTTACTTACACTCCATGTTAGAGCTTGAATTTATGTACTGAATTCTCGAGGTAGCTTTATCCTATACATCATCTCGATATAAATACACGCAGAATCCACTCATAAAGTTGAAAAAAGATGAAACGTACACAATTCAACGGAATATCGTTAAAGCGCGACGTATTCTATTGAAATAAGTATGGTAAACCTTGATCTTTTATATGGTTTTCGTATTTTTTTCCTTCACGCATTGCCTGCATTCTTAAAAAATCGCCGAAGAATCAATGCTATCTAGATGTTCGCACCTGTAAAAAATTTCATTCCGCCCGTAAAAATGAATGTTCAATTGAAAAATTCCCGGGAAAAAGGAGCTATCAAAATTTATGATAAGGTGCTTTGATAGCGAAAATAACGTTGACATTTGTTCGTCATATGAATGCAGTGTTGTAATTTCGATGGCAGTTGCCTTAGAAATTTGTTTTCCTTTCATTTTTGCAGCTTTCATTCTTACATTTCTCCGATTTAAGATACGGCACAGAACGATGAATGATCGTAAAAAGTATTCCGTTTAACTTGGGGCGATTTTAGAATACCATAAAGTTCTGGCGTTATCGATTTCTGTTATAGATTCGTTTTTATTTCCCGTCTATCAAGTCACCGTAACGTGCTATTGTTTTATTGTGTGAAAATGAACGGTTGTTGAGGAACCTATCATTTTCATATTTGACCTTTCAACTGCATTCAGAGAAAAGTTTTGCTGGTACAAGGAAATGTTTGTTAATTCGGATTGTCAAAACCTTTTGTTAAATTTAACAAAACATTTTGGCGATTCGATAAAATCAGGCTAGTTTGAAAAAGTTTTTTGTTAGATTCAAAAAAATACTTGGTCTGCTCGTAAAAATGAACAATTGTTGAATTCAACAAAATCTTTTCTACGAGTGTGGAGGCGATGCCTTCTGTCCTACAAATTGCTTTAATAAAAACTATTGAATACACCCTTGACTGAGTGCACCCTTGTAACAAATGAAGCAACATTGTTCGTCGAAATCGTGTTCATTTTTTGTGAACTTGCAAGCTTCTGTGCATGCTATGTATATAGAGAGTGCATTTCCCATTGATGCTGTAAACTCGCTATTATTCTGTCGATTCAGAGAAAATGCTATCAGATAACGGACTAATTTATTACCCTTGCTACGGCATCATACCGATTACAAAGAAGATGCTGAAACGCATCTAAATTACGGTGATCAGGGTAAATAATTGCGATCGCCTCAAGCATTAATCAACAGAAAGATATCGACTAGCTACAGTTTCAAGGTTGAGTTTGAGTTTTTACTCTTATTCCGAAGTATTTAAGTTTTAACGTTAATTTTACAATGCATGTAAACATTGTTTTCGAAAACGGAGTATAATTCTATATGTTACGAAAGAAAAATACGTAATCCTGAAATCTCGTTCCAAAGGAAGTTAATAAATGAAGTTTCTCTTCCCGTACATAGTAAATTATTCTACATAGAATATTGTTTACGTGACTTGAAGTTGAGTAGTTTACACTCTTACAATTTTCTGGAGTATGAATGTCACGCCATTAAAAGGCGAGGGTGCTACTTATATTTACGTGCACAAGCGCGCTGTTTACAAATTATGTACGGACGCAATTGATTTTAGTATTCCGGAAAGTGATCATCGGGTACAGGTTGCATCAGGCCTAATTAGACTGAAAAACATCGAAGGTCTGACGAAATTTGATCGATCTAACTAAGTATTCCATTGACTCCTTTTTAAAAAATGTTTACAAGTTTACAGGTTGCTCAAAACGGAAGAAGAATCTCAAAACGGAGAACTCAATTCTTTAAATAAAGGGGAAAGCGTCGTGAGATATTTTTCCTAGAAATTCGATTTGGCTTGTTCAGGGTTATTACTTTGATTACTTTTGATCGAAATGCTAATAATATTGTATTGATTGCAGAGCAATTTTGATAATGCACATGTTCAAACTTAGCGGAAAGTTGAAATTATGTTACTCTCTCAACATTGTTTGCATAAACTGCAATATCGGAAACTAAAATAACAATGATGCTTTGTAGATTATCCAGTTGTTTAAGCTGGTACGAAAATCAATTAATTTCAGTCCATAGATTTTTAATGAAGTTTGTCTGCAACAAAAGATGAAAGAAGGAATTCAAATTTAATCGCATAGCGCTGCAAGTTAGACACATTATACGTCACAACATCTTTAAAGAAACTCATTTTACGTCCACTAATTTAGCACGCCGTGACCGAGAGCAAATTTTCAAGAAGAAAGACTAACTCGGGTTAGCCTTTTATTTATTGAATTTTCTGAAAATGTCGGATAACTTCATTTAACACGGGAAAGTTGTTGAAATTGCATTAATTTCAATACTTCGTTATCTTTTCCATTTCAATACTGGTTAAATTCAAAATTTTCTCAACCATTTGTGGGATTTCGCGTCTCGCTTCAAGGTAAAATCCACCTGGTGGCAACTTCGAAGGTTTCGGAACATACTATTAAATCGGCTCTTATAACCGCTAATTACACGGTTTTAAAAGTCGTTCCGAAGCTTTCGAAGTTGCCACCAGGGGGATAATGAAATTGGCGAAACTTTTTACTTGTCTTTGAAAAAGTTGCAGTTAAATCGGGCTTTAATTTCAAGTTTCAAAGGCACGACTGTAAAATGTATAAACCCAAAAGTGAGAATTCATCATCCCGAGCTTTTTGCAAGTCAGTAATAAAATGTTTATTCGACTCCGTCGCAATAAATCTCCTCTTTTTATTGAGCACTGAGTAAAAAGGGCTCCTATGGGATTGGGAAATACGAATAATCGTTTTCGGAACTCGTACGGGTGAAATATTAATTTTTACGGTGTCAAAAGTCCTTGAGGAACGAAATTAAAAAATTCATCACTTAGCTCATCTCAAATTCGCCGTTAAAATTATTTGAAAATTGTAAAAAGTATGTCAGATCAATTGTTTTACGTCTTTCCAATCGTCCTTTTTTACATAGAAACGTGCGATTCACTTTAGGTTGTTAAAATTGAATTAAAGTTCAATGAATAAGTATTACACTTGCCACAATACTCTCATATTTTTTCGTTCTGTGGCGAAAATAAACTCTTGAGGCAACATGAAACATACTATTGTATGTTTTTAATGATGTTTACTCAATTGCCACTCTTTATTTTTGGCAAGTTTATACTTGCGCAATGCAAACATTATTTCATCGCATAATGTACAGTAATCTTTCAATACTATCGTGTTCGCATAAATAAGATGCGAATTCAAAAATAAGTTTTGGAAATGAAAGAACTTGGCTAGGAAAATAGCACTGCTGGCATGATTCAATGCTAAACGATTTCAATTGCGGGTCATAAAAACTATGTCCATCCAATGTTCCTCCAGAAAACTTACCGAACTCATATTCCGCAATTGACTACGCTTAATTTTAGATGGCTGCTAATATCGGTTGAATTTTAATGCTTTCTCATTTTTTATTCATGAATCTTCACTCCAACTACCTCTGCAATTTTTATTGTAAATGCAAAATATTAGTACCCGGGTAAAACGCGCATTCTGGTATTAAATTGACGCTAAAACATTTCTTTCGTAAAGAAAGGGATTTAAACTTTAATGGAGGGTGACAATGTTTTTTCATGCATAGTCAAATGTTTTTATACTCAATGTCATTGAGTAGCTATCGAGAAAATCCAATTTTGTTTTATATATCGAAAAGTTTCAATTGAAGAGTGCTGGGACATGAAATATGTGGTTTGTTCAATCATCGTTCCATTTCATTTATTATTTCAACCTCAATATCGCATTCGCGCCGGTACAAATTTTTTTACATGCAATAAAATTGAAGATGGTCTACTCATGCGGAAGAGTTCGAAAATATAGCAAAAAATGCATAAATATCTGTGTAAGTTCGAAACGTGGAAATAACGATCTGTCCGAAGTTGTTATATTCTTGAACGGTTTTTATTGGATCACTTGATAACGGAGGAAAAACGATTGGCTTTGTTGAAAAAAATGATTTCGTGAGCTTCGCAGCGTTGCTTCGTAAGTATCACGGTATTTTTACGTTGAACGTGACTTTTGCGGTAGATGAGGTAACCGTACGAATATTCGCAATGAACATCTGTTATACTGCCTCGAAACTTATAAACCTTGTTAATACTACATTGAAGCAAGTGCTTGCGAGCAACGCAGATTTTCAACTCGATCGTGAATTTGATTTGCAGGTAGGTCAATCGATTCATATAACAAAAAAACTATCGTTCATTAACTTTTTGAACGTTGCAAATAAATCAAGAATCCAGAGATTTCTAACTTTGCAAATTTGTTTGAGCAATTTCAGCATACTAACGTAGAATATTTCTGAATCGAAAAAGAACAACCCTCAAGCCGATTTTACCGATGCGGGGAAGTTTTCTCACAAAATTGGTTTCCAAGTTTAACTTTTTACACTCGCAAATAAAATAGCAGCTAAATTGCTGCTTTTTTCATTTTTAAATTAAACATGAAACAACATTTTTATCACCAAAAGTTTTTTTTCCGATCAAATTAACCTGCAAATTCTTCTGAAGAATTCATGATGTTCAAAATCAAGTATATGATTTTCGGAAATGCCAAAGATGAATACTAAATATATTTGCAGTCGCTCAAAGCGTTAATCAGGAAACGGCGGGACCGATATTAGCTCGTGACTTCAAGACTTTTGCAGAAAGTCAGAAGTACAATTGAAGATGTACTCCATTAAGAAGCGATAAAGTTCGAGCCGGAAATCCGCATCATCTGATGGAACGCAATGTCTCTAATACCAAGTCAAACTGTTGCATCGAGGGATAAAAGCCTCTCGCATAAAAAGTTTCGCGCTTGTTTCGTGATTAAAAACTTTTTCGAGCATTAATGAATTCCCTTCACGAGATTGAAATTCGAGGAAAAAATGTCTTACAAACCCCGGAAACATCGAATGTATTGGATGAATACGAATTTCGTAAATTTAACGATTGGTATAAACAAATTCAGTGTGAACTGAAAGATAAAATTGTGGTTTCCGAACGTTTCTATTGAATTGTAGTAACTCAAAGTTCGTTTATTCTTCAAGGATCTGGAAATCGAGTGAATACAATGAATCAGTTCAGGATTGTTTTGCGCGAAGAAATATAAATCAATTTGCATCCGACATTGCGTTTCAATCACTCCAGATTATAAATACCAGTTAAGGTTATTTTCATTTTCAAAATTAAAGCTTCGAATGAAAGTTAAAATTGCGACACATGCCTAATAAAATAAAATTCACTCCTGCAGAATTCGGGAAAATATGCACGACATATATTTTCATTTATTTCTCATCTGAGAGCTTTTCCCATCCATCTCTCTCTATTCATCTTCGACACCTCTTGATTTCTATTGATTGAAATGACAAAGTATTTGATTGGAAAATCCTTATTGATATTCTAGATTATTAATGCGATGAATCAAAGTTCAACGGTGGGAGTTCCAAACGGTTCTGACGAAGTTGACAACGACGATTACATTCCATACAACCAGAGGCCTGAAACTTACATTGTGCCGATAGTTTTCTCCATAATATTGATTGTCGGAGTAACCGGAAATTCCCTCCTCGTTCTAACTCTTCTACGTTACCCGAGCCTGAGGAATGTCCCGAACACTTACGTTTTTTCATTGGCGCTGGGGGATTTACTGGTAATCTTCACATTATAAAATACAATACAAAACCGAATACAACTTTTGTATCATTTGTCATTGAATTTATTCACACGGTAGACAAGACGATCCAAAATTTATATTAACTGAGAATAAGATAAATAAACTGCCGAGAAAAATGCAGAACTTTTTATTGCGAAACTGGAATTACATTTTGTTCTGTTCAAAAAAAGCTCCTTGTATTCTTCGTGTATTATCACTTGAAGCCTTTAGTTTGCGAGCGAAATTACTTTTTTACTTTTATGGGGAGCCAAAATAAACGGAAAAGAACACGATAACGGGGTTAAATCCATACGCTGTAAGTGATAACAGATGAACTGCGAGGAGTTATCGATTAAAATCACACAGGTGATCGTGACTTGCGTCCCATTCACATCGATTATCTACACCATTGAATCCTGGCCATGGGGGTTGGTCGTTTGTAAGTTGTCGGAATACGCTAAAGATATTTCGATAGGAGTTTCGGTTTTCACGCTGACAGCGCTTTCGGCAGAAAGGTAATTTTATATTTGATAAATACCAACTTTTCCCTGCACTTTCCTCTATTATCGAATCGAAGAATTGGTATTGATTTCACTTACCACTAAACAACGTGTTGGTGTGAGCTTGTCATTATGACCTTCCCTTCCACCTTGCTGAACTTTTAAAATGCAATTTAGTACACTCGAATCTCTCAGCATCAGCTTACTTTGTCATGGAATGCTTTCCCGTAGACGTGGAAATGGAATTGCTGAATCGACGAAATTTTTAATGATAAAGGAACTAACGATGCAAACAAAAGCTCAGTTGCCTTTAATGTATTATCATTTATCTCAGAGAATCAGAGAACAATTTAGCTTACTCCATTTAAAAATATTCGCTTCAGACGCAAAGTACTAACTTTCATAACGTTTCTGAAATTGAAGCAATTTGCTTTAGAGAAACTGGTGGTCTTTTAAGAGCGTAATGAAATTGAAAACTTAACAAAAATATAGTTAGGGTCCCTAATTGATAAATAAATAATCATGTTTTCACGATTTAATAGTGCCTAATGTATAAACATGAAATTACAGGTATTTTGCAATTGTGAACCCGATTCGTCGACACGTGACTGGATTAAACGTCAAACCAGTTACAATTCTGACTGCCGTTTTTATCTGGGTGGTCGCTTGCATCCTAGCAACGCCCGCAGTATTATTTTCGAACGTTTATACAGAGCCTACTTCAAAAGCAAACCATACAATTAAATTTTGCAGTCCGTTCCCGAAAGAGTTTGGTAAGCAATGCAATTATGTAAATGTTTTTTTCTTTTCAATCGAGAGTAGCGAATACTTAAGTTTATTTTTGCGATGACCTTTGCTACAATAGAAGTGCAAAAGTTTCGAAATTTTTCGAAAGAATTAAAAGCCTGAACTCCTGAACTTTAAAGACCACGTTTCAAACCGGTTTTTCTCTGAAATGCAGGTGAATCTTACGCCAAGGGAATCGTACTTTTAAAATTTTTAATGTATTACGCAATACCGCTCTGTATTATTGCCTGCTTTTACTTGGGAATGGCTCGTCACCTAGAAATTTCTACGAGAAACATGCCTGGACAAGTTTCCGGCGCTTCTCAAATGCGTCACCAAATAAAGGCCCGAAAAAAGGTTATTTTTATAGAATAGCGTACAAAGCTGCAACTTTGTTTTTCATCTGTACATGACAATCATTCTTTTACAGGCCGGGAAAATGGTCATTTTTTTAATTTTATTGTTTTTCTTTTGTTTTCTGCCGTATCAGACATTCATGCTGTGGTTTTTTTTCTACCCAACGTCTAAAGAAGTTTATAACGATTTTTGGCACGCTTTCCGAATTGTTGGATTCTGTTTATGTTTCATCAACAGCTGCGTCAACCCCATAGCTTTGTACTTTATCAGTGCTACGTTTCGTAAAAGGTGAAATTTATTCTGCTCTTAAATACGCTTATTTTCCTTGACGAATATTACAATACAGTTTTAAAAATGCTGATGGCAAAGTTCCGACATATTCTGTTTGAAAAAAGTAACGAACAGATATGTTGAGGTTTTTTTCAGAACACTAATTTGAGAATGTTTCGATCGATACAGATTCAACGAGTACCTTTGCTGTTGTGCAAAAAAAATCGTAGAAAGCGAAGAAAGAGAATCAGAAAGTCGACTGTCGAGAAAAAGAAGAGATGCAAGTATACGTAATGAAACGAGTTTCAGTTCGACGAATCGAAGGCATACGCAGGAATTGAACTCAATTACCCTTCTGAATTCAGGGACTGAAAGTAAATCTACCTGAGGGTAACTGCGTGAGCATCCGCATTTCCAATCATGCTTGGCTTCCAAGATCGTCTTTAAATAAGGAATTCGAACTGTGAGACGAGTCGAAATTTCTTTGATGAATCATTTTTAAATTAACGAAAAACGTGTTGTGCTCATTGATGTAAAAAAAACGACTTTTAAGACTAAATACACGCGTAAGTTTATTGCGGAGAAAAATGTCGTCGAAGTTGATGTAATTTGAGGACAAATCAACCACGGAAGTTACGAAAAGTCTCAAATTTACATCGTAGGCAATTTTCTGTTCATTGTGATTGCGAATAAATTGTAGAAATCTTCGTCACTGAATATTTATGTGGAAATGTAAGTATTAAGAAGCTCATTGTTCGCTCGAATTTCGAATGTTGATGTTTTCTATAAGGTTACTCGAATGTGAAAGAAAGTATTGCCATGAGTTGTATGTAATTAAATTATTGATGAACCCAAATCAATCTTCATTAAAGAAAAAGCCAGTATTTCGGTGATATGCGAAAAATTATCTACGAATTTGAAAAATAATGATTTTTTCTTACAATATTTTTGGTATAAAATAGGGAAAAGTCGATTCCTCTTGGGGCAAAAAGTTAAGGTTATCACATTTTCTTTCGAAGTTTGTAATAATTTTTCCAATTAAATAACTTCAAAATTAATTAAATAGTTAATTGATGAATCTTAAATAAATAAAAACAAACTTAAAAAGAAAAGGAGGTGAACTGAACTTTTCGATCGAAGAGATAAATTTTTCCCCGTTTTATGAAAAATATTATTTTTAATTTGTAAAAAATACAAGCAACGTGTAGATAGTTTTTCGATCTTCAGTAATTTTTTCAAGTTTTTTCTGTATAACAAAATAATAGTTTTTGTTGGTTTTTATCGATATCCCAGTTTATTATTTATCATTGCATCAATAATAAATACGCAATAAAAACCGACAGAAATTTCGATTTCCAGCAACTTTGTACAGTTTTTATTTGCGAAAAAGTTGCAGTTTATTCGTAAAAAGGATACAAAATGTAAAAATAATTTCAAACAATTTCCGGAAAAATTAATTCGTCTTCCAAATAAAAATTTGTTCATATTTTCTGTGAAGTATGAAGTATGTAAAATTTATTGAACAACATTAATCCGTTGAAAGTTCCGTTTATTTCATGTTATTAAATCACATTGGAAGAGATTTCATGGCAGCTGTCAGTAGGATATATCAGCAGATGTTCTACTTCAGAAATACACAAGGTTTTGCAGGCTCATTGACGTCCACTTTTACCGTCGAGTGAACCCACGCATGCAAATGCAACGAGAATCAAGACTTTTCTAAAAATAAAAAACGCTCGCGAACCATCAATATTGCAATTCCTAAAACGTCGTAATTTCACATTTCCACTCCAAAACTAATTGTAATTTCAATCGAGACGATGAAGAATGTTAAATTTCACAAAATTGTCATTTCGTTGCTTCGATATTTCATGGTGAAACATTAATCGCGCGTTGTCGTTCTCTGAGTGATTTAACAACACGGTGTAACCGTCGCCAGGGCACGCTTATACGTTGGGGGACGATTCGCAGCTGCCGAGGGGTGCTTTAGTGGGGATATGGGGCACGCGACTTGTCCAGCACCCCCATAACACGCAGACAATCGCCGTCAACGGTTCACACGGGACGCGAGTCTTCAATTCTAAACATTTTCAATTTTTTCCCAACATGCGCGAATATTTTTAAAAAATTACCAACTCAAACGCACGATCTCTCGGTTCTGCAAAAGTTATTTTGTTATTCGAATTTTCGGAACGACATCATGAAACGATCTCGCTCGGTGAGTTTTCCATTTATTAAACATTTTTTAATTTCATTTAATCAGCTTGGCTTTGCCTGAAAAACCTGGGATTTCAAATTGGAATTACATCTTTTAAAAAGCAATAAAGTCTGACTGGAATGCGTGACCTTTACTTCCGAAAAATGTTTTGCTGTAAGAAATTCTAGTATAAAATTCGTTCGACGCTGCTCTCATAAAGCAATACCAGTGATGAAATTTTACGTGATGGTATTATGTGGTTTCAATAAAAATGCGGATACCCATCTACAAAATTTAATTCGCATTGACAATGAAATGTAATTAATTTTAAGTGAAGCCATAATTCATATCTAAATCCTGAGTGAATTTAATTGCATGTATTATCGATTTCATCAACGCAGGAGCCGAATTTGCCGGACAAAACCCGCGACGCGAAAAAAGCGAAGCCCATCAAGGTGAGTCAAATAGAATCAGTTGAATATCAAAGTTCGCTAATTAAATCGTGTCCATTCAGGGTCCTAATACTCGAGAGTACCTGCAGTTGGCTCTGGCCAAAGTCCTCGAAATGCAGAGAGAAATAAAAGAGAATTCTTATTCAGCCGACAACACAAGCGATCTTGGTAAAAAAAAACCATTTCCAATCCATACAATAGTTTGCATTTTTTTGCATTTCTCCGAGGAAAAACGGGCACTCCGTCAATTCCTCGTCGTTTTATGCAGCTTGGATTTCATATGAAACTCAATCAGCCGGTAATGAAAATTTCGATGTCATTTGGTCGATAAAAATTCGAATTAATGATTTCAGGCGAGTCCGAAAACGAGGAAGACGCGATGAAGGAAGTTCTGACGAAAGTGTTTAAGGACCTGCCGGGATCCTCGCACTCCACGGTGTCCGTAATCGAAAATGCGATGAAACAACGCGACCCTCGATTAGACGCGATTCGTTCCAAAAGCGCCCAACTCGCTGGTTACGACACCTGTCACCGAGTTGCCGTGGACTTTATGAAGAACGCGGCGAAGCACGCTCCAACTTCTCGGGCCGACTCGCACGATTTACGACTGGAGCATTATTCACGGCACCAATCGCCCGCGAATTTTCACCGCAGATTGAACGCGACTTTCGAGCCCGGAGAAGGAAAACTGACAGCTTCCGGGTCGGATCACGAGATTAGAATGAGGATGCTGAGAAGCCTGGATCTTCATTTGGCGAGTAAACAAAGAGATTACGTGGCGAAACTTATGAGGCAGTGAAACAGCGATTGCTGTTGATGTAATATTTTCTAGTCCGAGTATTCCAGTCATTTCGAAACGTAACGTGATAATTTTAATTTGTCCATTTGTAATCGTAAGAAATCGAATTATACATTGAAATAGCGCATGCGTGATTTTACGGAATAAACAGTTTATGAAGAATGACGGCGTGTTTATTGAAAAACCACACGAGGCTCTATAAAAAACGATTTATTGATATGTTTACACTTTAAAAAAGTATTGTTTCTGCAATAACCTAAGTCTAGAAAGTTCCTATTCTGCACTTTTTTAATCTCTAAATGACATAAAACACGAAGCCTTCGCTTGCAAAAATACTATAGCGAATTTTGAATTTCATCGCTGGAAAAAATAGTTCGCGGCGTTCCAAAAGCCTCGTATTTTAATTAACATTATTATAAAATATCAAGTACTTGAAATTCTCTCACTCAGTCGTCAACATTCAATATGAAACTCACATTTTCCTACTTTTATACACTTTTGAATCATTCAAATCGAAGCTCTTTCAAACGATGTCAAAGAAATAAAAGCACGGAAATGACGTTACTCGCAGAGTAAAATTCGAACCTGTTTTGTCCTACAGATAAACGTTTGGAAAAAATTCGCAAACCATCGTGAAAAGAAAGTTTTCGTTAATCACAGACAAGATAAAAAAGTTGATATCACAAAAACGCAAATAATGAAATCTCGTGAATTTGAATATTCGATCGCGACGTGACAAAATGATAGCTGCAAATCGCTGAGTATACGTTAAAACTAGTTCGTTGCTCAATCTAAAAAATATCCACTTTTCACCATTCGCGCATTCTCACTTTCCTATTTTAGGTGCTAACTTTCGCGAACGCTCTCCTCTCTCGCGAGATGCATTCGCTACTCTAACCGTATTATGCACGTTTATGCTTTCTAGAACGAGTCTAGGTGTGACTTAAAAGTACAACATTTCATATTTACACTTAAACGTACTTCCAACGCGTTATATTCTCATAAAGTGTCCTGCTTTTCATTCAAAAATGCATTATTCCTCGAACTGTATTGCATTGTAAAACAGCATTGTAAAAATGTACACGACATTTTTATTTCTTTTCTATTTTCAAAGCTCGTATTTTTCGGAATTCGTCGTTTTTGGCACTATTGCAGGATTACTTTCAACCCATCTCTCAAATTAAATTCTATCAGCTCAAGGAACCGCGGATTCAAAACAGGACATTCAATTATTACATAAATTCAATCTCGACAAAATTAATCTGGCTTAATAATCATGAATTTCATAGAAAATCCACCGAAATTCAGCGAGATTACAATTCTTCGTCAGTCTCGTCACCTTCACCATAAAAACCCCAAAATTCGTCGCCTTTTGTTCCACGGAAATCGAAAATGTTCAACGAGTCTCGTTAAATCGAAGCGGACTCGGGGTAGGGTTTTCTCAATGTTGTTCCACGAGGGTTGGCGTGCTGCCTGGGTTCCTCCAGGGATCAGGGATGTCGTAGTGCATGGGTACGGTGAGCAAAGCGTCGTCGTCTGTTCTTTTGGGACTGCAGTTTTGCGGCTTCAACCTCGTCGTATTAACGCACTCGATAGGCAACTTAATAAACTCGAGTTTGTACCCGAAACCATGACTCGACATGCGAATGATGGTGTGCAAGGGAACTTCCATGTACGGCAGTTCTTCCGGGGTTTTGTCGAGGAAGAAGCCGATGATGCAGCGCAGAATCGCCTGGTGAGAGATGAGGAGCACGTTGTTGGCTTGCTGAAGCTCGACGATTACCGGCTCCACGCGTTGCATCGTGTCGATGTAGCTTTCGCCCCAAGGATATCGGTAGCGCAATTTATCCTGGTCGCGCCAAGCGAATTCCTGCGGAAATTTTTTCATCGTGAAACATTCATAAGCTTCGATGCCTTTATGCGAGTTGCGTCAAGAGTGAACTTTGAAGCACGTGTTCGGGTTCAAGGAGATCGCGGCTTGAAAGTAATGCTTGCTTTTTCATGAGAATTATGCATCGAGTCACGGTCTGGAATGATCGAGAATGTGTCATGCCTTTTCAACTTAAAAATACAATGGAGAAGAGTGTTCTACGTAAAACTTTTCATACTTTTTTCGATAAATCTCAATTGCACCATCGGAAACAATTGCTTCCGAGCGAAGTCTTGAATCGATCTAAAAATGTTCCAGGATACAACACTCGTCCCTACACATGTAATTGTTGAAATAAATTACCTGGGGATATTGTTCCTGCATTTCCTCGTACGAAAGTCCCTCGCAAACGCCGGCGTTGAGCTCGTTCAAAGCGGCCACATGTTCCTGGGGAGCTTCCACGCCACGAGCGGTGGCAATGGTTCGCCTTAATCTGCTCGTAAATACCCGTAAATCCGGTATGCGCATGGCGTTTATGCGAGAAGCCAGAGCTTGAGCGTAACGCTCACCGCGGGGACTCAAAGCGGCGTCGCCTCCAATTTTTCCGAGGACGTTGAATTCGCTCTCACCGTGCTGAAAAAGGAGCGAATTTTAGCCTTGACCAACGCTTCAATAAAGGAACAAAAACACGGAAAAAATGTGTCATTGTTCAGTGATTCACTGTCGAAACACTCACTCTAGAAAAGTACAAAGTGTGCGGTTTAAGAGTGATGGAACCCAGGTATCCCAAAATGTTGGCCTCGATGTGCCCGCCGAGTTTCTTGGCCTGAATTTCCATGGTGCCGGTGTCGATACGTATTTTCGGGCAGGACGGATCGTCCAGGGGCTGGTAGGTTTTCCGGTAGTGCTCTATTTTCAGGCCCAAATCTTCCATGGCGGTCGCCGCGTCCATGCCAATGTAATCGGCGTTATAGCGCAGAATCTCGCGGCAATTTTCCTCGATTATTAGCGGGTCTTCGCAGACGCACTCGATGAAGAGAACGCGGTAACCAAGCTGGATCGAAAAGTAATCGAGGACCTCCGTGCGCTGCTCTCGAGTTACCAGCGTGGCGTCCAGTATCTTTAAAGAGCAAAAATCGTGTTGCAATCGTCTTTGCGGTTTTTTGAACTCAATTTATTGTGATACCGCAAAACAATTTAAAATTTGTCCAAGTTGGAAAATCGTTGTAATTCGGGGTATTTTGGCATAATTTGTATTGTATTGTTTCTAGTTTTGTGTTAATTCGCTTAGAGATAAGCAAATTGCAGCGTTCGGAAGCTCATTTTCGGCACGTTTGCTGGGACCAACGTGAATTTTAACAATATTTCAGTACTCACAGCGACAGTATTTCCGGATGCGAGCCAGCCAGCGCAATCTTGCATCGCGTCCCGCTGTGCAAGTGCCCTCAACGCGGAATTCGCCGCATGATCCGGATGGAAAAGCTCGTGGGAAGCGTAACGCTCGAGTTTCTTTCTTCGGTAATCGCTCACCCTCATAACTGTAATTTTCGAAAAACGTCATTTCATCGTTTCGATTTCATTCCACGTATTTTCCAAGTAGGAAAAGTACCTTTTGCGGACTCCCCGCTCCAGTTGAGACGGCGCGCGAGTCCATAAGCGATCAAGGTTTTTCCTCGGGCTGGCAAGCCACAAGTCGCCACGACCACTCCGTTGAATTTTCGCGGCGACTTTGCCACGCCCGCGGCGCGCACGCTTTTCTCCTGATTAGTTTCTGCGGAAAAAACACATTTATGAGCATTTTTAGGTTCCTTAATGACGGTTTGAAAAGTTAGTTTTCATTTTTTATTATAGTTTCTACGATTTCGATTGGGAAATCGACGAAATCGACTTTCTATATCAACAAGTGTTGCGCTCGATGAAATTCCGAGTGTGACTATATCATTGGTAGAAGTTTTGGCAGAAAGCGCGCGTCGAGTTTTAATCGTAGCGCTTATGCAATTGAGCGAGAAGTAAATGCGATCGCAGCCTTCGATTTGTCAAGGCGAAATGAAAAAAGGGCGCAGTGGATTCGCGATCGATTAAATTACCTTTGCAATCCAATTTTCTTCGGAAACTTGAAAACGGAATCTTTTTTTGTGCTTTTCTTTTTTTCGATCCAGGGACGAAGCACATTTTGCACGTGCAAAAGTCGTGTTTTCTACGAAATGTGGCATTTCAAGTGTCAAAGAAACATATTCTGGCCACGCGTCAAGATCACTTCCCGTGTCCAACATGATGACAAAATTCAAAATAGAACGCGGTTTTACCAAACGCAAAATGAAGGATTGGAAAATTTCAGTTCTTTGTCTCGTCGAACAAAGACGATTCGCTGCTCCGATTGTTTTAATGCAATATTGTCGTTCATCACTGGCAGAATGACAGTCGATTTCCATCACGAATTAACATTCGAAGTGTAAATGCCTACAGTTAACGACTTCGATCGAAGGAGCTTACCTATGACGCACATGCTGACTTTTAAGATGATTAAAAACAAATTGCCGAAGAAGCAAAAACTATGATTGAAAGAAGTACTTTGTTCCAGAAAAATCGGAAGCTTCTCGCGAACCTCGCATTCGCGTGATGTGAACGAACGACTGAAACATTCTGCCGGGCATCGAAGACTTTTATATTTAGACAATGCATATTCCATTGCTGGCAGAAAGCGCGCGTTTATTGGCAACTTCCTCGGCGGTAACGAGAAACTGCTGCAAACATTAGTGCTCGCGCAGCGCATGATAATGCTTTTTTTCAACAACAATTCGCGTAAACAACGGATGTTTCCTCCTGGTTTTTTATAGACTGCTTTGTAAGAGAAGGAAATGTCATGAATGAAAGCGTAAAAATGTGCTGAAGGATATTTCTCGTCGATTCAATTTGTTTGAATTAATAGAACAAATTCACGTTCAGTTACTCAAACGTGGATTGCGATTAAATGAGTGAAATGTTGATATTTTGGTTTATTTATAATTATTCCCCAGTATTTTATTATTAATCAATACATTTTCTAAAAATAAAAAATAGTGTACGTGATATTTCTGCAAATGCGATCGAAGTAAAGTTTTGAATTTTAAAATCGTACAAAGTTGTCTACGACGAAACACATGGCCTTGTATTATTGTAATATACACGTTTAAAACATCCTTTTTTTAGAACAATAAATCGATTTTCTGATATCGCAAATTACCGCCAATATTCCGAAGATTATTTATAAATTGTTTCTATAAATATCGGCGTTCGAAGGAATAGAATTCAAGTTTATGAAATGACCACAAATTTCGTCTACAAATGTCCACTCCTGAAAAAAATTACATTTAGGATAATTTCTACAAGGATTGTGGACAATTTTTACCACAATGTATTTTGTCCAGCGTGGACATTTCTGGGCCGAGGAAAAGCCGAGTTAATTCTCGATCATCGCGCGAAGTTACAGTTTGATGGAAAATTTAAAAACAGTTTCAACGACATTATTAACTAAGCAACTGCATCGTAAAACATGCAGAATAAATATTTTACGAGCTCTGAAAATTGCGATTTTGTTGAAAGGGCAATATTTTTCGTCGAGCTACTCTAACAAAAGTACTTCGTACATTTCTTGTGTCATTCATGTCATATGAAAAAACTTGAACACATGCTATTGTTACATAAAGTATCGTGTGCATCATGGAGGCAAGGTTTTGTAACGCCGCGCGTGTAGTACTCGGCTACATCTCGTACTACAAATACGCGTGGCATTTTTATATTAACTATTATTTTTTGGAATTTTTTCGCATTTTAAATTTCGCGCCAACAGTCGCGAAATTGGAATTGCCCGAAAACCTACGTCGGAATACATCCCACCACTCCAGCCATGATTCAATGTATTCACAGATTAGTAACGATGACGGAGCACGCAGAGAAGCTTAATTGCGTGCATCTCTGACTCGGCGAAACCAGTCTGCTGTGGAATGCCGTGCCCATACATGCGTGCAATATTCGTTGCGAATTGCAGAAAATAATCGAGCTAGTTTTTGATACGCAAAGTCAATGAAGTGTAAATTTTAATCGGGTTTACGACACCGCAGTCGAGCACAGTAATACATTACTTTTTCTGCCGCAGAAATTGCATTAATCGCGTTCCGACAATGATTCGATTCGATAATCAATTTTAATTCGTGCGTTTCCTGCTGACCTTGAATATTTGCAGCATTGCGCTGATTTCTTTATTGGGTGAGTAATTGTAATGTAAAATGAACGATGAAATGCAAGGAAAACTTTTGACCTGACGAATTGCATTTTTGATAAAAACATCGGATGTTGTTGATTATTGCGTCGTAAGGTAAATGCTCCAGCAATGATCAGTGTCTTCATTTATTGATAAATCATAATTACTTGACCATGAAAATCATATCCTGTGTTAATTGGACTCGGAAATTCGTGTTAAAAACCTATTTCCATCAAAAACACTGAGTTTGGCTCCGTTTTTAAAAAAAATTGGCCATTACTGGAGCATTTATTTTGATTTCTAAAACTAAATAAATGTCGAGTGCGAATTCTGCATTGAATCTTTTTGTCCTTACAATATCTTGGCTACTGTATAATATGTAATCATGTGAGTCATTAAATAATAGGTGGAAATTATTCTTGTTATGTCACAGCTTATTTCAGTAGTCCAACTTTAAGTAATTATAATTGGCGGACTTCGGGTTTCAACGGCTATGACATTCAATGTTTTTATACGTTTGTACATTGTTCAATCATTACATCGTGGTTCGTGGGTGGGGGAATGAACACAACAATTATACTTCAAGATAAAAACGTATTGACTCACGATTTTGCTGACTTGCATATAACATATTTATCATTTTCAAGCATTTGATATGCGGAATATACATGAAAATAATCGAGTGATAAAGATAATAGAGACCTAAATTTATTCCACGTCAAGACGGAAAATACAGCACTTTCCTTTCAGAAAATTCGAGATTCGCACTTGTCCCAGAGCGTAAGGGAAGTGATTAAAAATGGGACCCATCGAAATTATCGCTGGTCTTGCCGTCCTCGTGACTTTACTGTACTTTTACTTCGCCTCGTCATTGAAATTCTGGGAAAACCTTGGCGTGAAAGGCCCGGAGCCCCACTTACTCTTCGGAAACTTGAAAGAAACGATCTTCTTGAGAAGCTCTTTTAGCGAATTCGCCAAAAACATCTACGACAGTTTTCCAAAGGAGAAATTAGTGGGAGTTTACGCCAGGAGCAAGCCGATTTTGATAGTGAGGGACCCGGAGCTGATAAAAGACGTTCTTATCAAGGACTTTGCGAACTTTGCCGACCGTGGCTTTCCCATGCACGCAAAAGTCGAGCCTCTGTCACAGCACTTGTTCATGCTGGAGCAAAAAAGATGGAGGCCGATGAGACAAAAGTTGTCACCGGGTTGGAATTTTGAATTTAATTAACTCGTCGAAATTTCGATTGAATCTCTAATAAAAATTTTTGGAAACAGTGTTTACCTCGGGGAGATTGAGGGAGATGTTTTACATTTTGAAAGAGTGTTCCGAGCAATTTGGAGTTTTCCTGGAAAAAATGGTGGAAAAAGAAGAGCCGATAGAAGTTCGCGAACTCACGGCCAAAGTAATTAATCAAATTAAGTAAAAAACCATTTGTATTGCAATTTAATCTATCGAAAATTCATCAGTTCACTACGGACGTGATTGGATCGTGCGCCTTTGGGTTGAACATGAATTCGCTCTCCGAGGAAGACAGCGAATTCCGTAGAATGGGAAGAAAAGTTTTCGCCACGGGCTCTTGGCAAATTTTCAGAGCGCGTGTAAGAGAGAGCTTGCCAATGCTGTACGATTTTTTCTGGATGCTTTTCATCAACACTGAGGTGAACAATTTCTTCATCAACAGTGTCAAACAGACAATGGAGCACAGAGATAAGGAGAACATTTTTCGACACGATTTTATCGACATTCTCAGGGAGATAAAGAAAAACCCCGGCCAGCTTGGAGATATGGGTAAATTCGATGGTTTTGCGGAGAAGAAAAACTTGTCAAACCTGAGCTTTTTATGAAATCATTCTTGAATTATTCCAGAATTCACGGACGCCATCTGCGCGAGTCAGGCTTTCGTCTTTTTCCTAGCAGGTTTCGAGACCTCTTCAACTACGATAAGTCACGCTCTTTACGAACTCGCCCAAAACCACGAAATTCAGGAAAAGCTTCGCGGAGAAATCATGTCGGAATTGGAAGCCTGCAACGGCGACTTGAAGTACGAGAGTGTGAAGAGCATGAAATACATGCACAAAGTCTTTCAAGGTACTTTTTTCTACCCTCCAAGTAACAAAGATGAAATGTCCATTTGCCATCGAATTTTGCAGAGACTTTGAGAAAATATCCTCCGGTTGCTATGCTGATGAGTCGGTCGGAAGAAGCTTATACTTTTTCCGGGACAAACGTCACCATTTCGGATAAAGTAAGCGTGTGGATTCCGGTGTATGGAATCCATAAAGAACCGGAGATTTACCCTGATCAGGAAACCTTTGACCCCGAGAGATTCGACGAGACGGTCTCGAAATCTAGACACAACATGTTTTATTTGCCCTTCGGAGACGGCAGCAGAAACTGTATCGGTAAATCACCTAATTTTAAATCAAAAAAGGAAAAAATTTCTCGACTTAACAGCGTGTGTTTAACAGGGGAAAGATTCGCTGTGTACCAAGTGAAAGTTGGCCTAGTGCAAATTCTGAAACGTTATCGGATCGACGTTTGCCCGAAAACGATGATTCCGTACGTCCACAATAAAGCTGCGTTTTTACTGGCTCCTAAAGATGGAATATGGCTGAAATTTACGGAGCGATAGTATGACCTTTGTTGAATATTAACGAATAATAAAGCGATCCGGTATTATTCTCCAGGAACGTTTATCCTCGTTTCTCTCGTGATTAATGAAGAACTTTTAGGGCGCCGGGATTAACTTTGAACGAATGGCCTTGAAGAAACAAGTTTGTGTAATAGTGCTGCTTCCTATCAAGTCAAAGATTGCGACACGTCGAGTTCCAACGTTTGAATTCTTTTTGAGATAAGTTGAATGTAAAACCGGAGATTTTTATATCTTCTAAATTTTTTTCACATCGAAACTTTATGAACGATCGATCGCAAACACGTACGAAAATGCCATTTTTTTGTTAACAAATTTAAATCAGTACAAGGCTTTATTGAATGTTTTTCTGCTGGTAAAAAAGTGCTATCGCAACCTTATCTTGTTGTTTGAAGTCAATAAGAACTGAATGAATACTATCTTCTTCATGCATGAATGAACGGCAAGAATCAGCGGACGAGCCTCTTTTTCATTTTTCCCGCTTGAATACATTTATCGGACATTCGACCGAGATCGTGTTTTTACAGCTCGACGACGCCGACGCCCACCGTCAAGGCCAATCAGAGACCGGCTTCTTTCGCGCACTTGAAAAATAGTTTGCATCTCCGTCACAACTCCGAGCATGTTTATTTGTTTTTTGTAATGCCGATGAACCCGACAGTGTTGCCAGATGAGCTTCGAAGCAAATTTCGAGCATTCGATACCAGACTGATATCAGATAACATTCGATACCATTTTGAACATGGGAATTTACAATTTTAGAATTGATGGATTTTGAATTTCTAATGAGAAATAGATTTAGATGGCCCTTTTTTCTATGGGCGTAGGTCAGTATAATTTGAAAGTGCGGTCTCTCCTTTGAAAGCATAAAAGCGTACAAAGATAGCTCTCGCTTTTAATTTAACGGAGATGAATAGAAGACTACAAAAATCTTAGCCTCCGGCCCTAGTAACAACTGTTTTTACAAATTAACGCGGCGGTTAAATGTGTTCTTCCAAGGATAAAAAGCAAACGTTTTGCTACCAATATTTAGAAACTAACAGAAATCGTAATCTTATCTATCAAACGTTTGGGAAAACCAGCTGATTACACACTATAAATATCTTAATTTTAGACTCCGTTCGGTACAATCACGTAACGAAATGTGTAAGTGAATTAATAAATTGTTTAAAAAGTTCATGTTTTATTCGTAAAATTGAAAAATCCTAGAAATGTCAAACCGTTGTGTAATTTTACATACCGTAAACTTTTCTCACTTTCAGAGTGCATAAACCGTAATTTGTTCGTCCAGATTATTCAGTGTGAAGTTATTCTTTTTTTTATCAAATTAATAATTTATTGATCTTATTCCAGTTGTACACAGAGGAAAATAGCACCGTTCCGTCTGAATAAAAGAATATGTAAAAATTTCAAAGTCCAACATCGCGCCTTAAAGAGCATAGTAATTTCAAGATAAAAATGTTGCATTCAATCAGACTGTTTTGCGGAACAAGAATATCAATTCTTGCTCCGAGTTTCGAATTTTTGCTCCGGGAAAGAAATAACAAGTGCAGCGATTTTTATTCTGAATCTCGGGAGCTTGATCCCTTCCCAAAAGCAACTGAACTTTAGATGTTTAAAAAGGGAGGTTTACAGAAAACCGGTAGTCGAGGGGGTTGCTGACGGTCCCATTTTCCCGGCGCCAACCCTGGAGACAAAGGGACCCTTCGAAAGTTGCAGATGGAAAATAGACATTTAAAACGTGTTTTTACCTGTATCTAGATTATTTTCTTCGGCAAAGGCAAGGAGATCGGCCTGGAGAAAGTTTGTTTTTGATTTACGACGTTGTTTACAACTCGAAGATTGATTGTGTGATTTTTGCTTATTTGCCTCGCACTACTCGTATCGTAAAATGTTCTATTACCAATGATATAGTAAAGAGCCTAAAGCTTTATCATAAGTAGAATTAACGAAAAGCATGAGGTCGTGTTCTATAAATAGTTTTTCTATAAATAAATTATGCTGCTTCAAAGCTTTAGTAAAGCCGCATAACATTGAAGTCATTTGCCTTCAAACATGAATCGTTATCGATTCAAACAACTGCGTAACACATTTTTTCAACGACTAATTGTAATACATTAAAAACAGCTTTGATGTATTCGTTGAAAAACACGCCAAGCCTCAATTTTATCATTTTTCTTGCTATTCTATTACGCAACATTGACAAACGTCGATAAAGCAGAGCGTTATCAAACTGAAATGATTTCCAATTCCAATATTCACGATACTTGGCTTTGACATACTTTCCAGCGCCCAAATATTACATTCATATTCATTACATTCTCAATACTCGAAAACGATATGGATAAAAACCAGATCCGTTGTTCAATACAAGCAATTTCAAAGCCCTCGTGGGCGGTGTTACGTAAAGATACACATGCCCCAGTTTCATTGAAATAAAAACCAACCCCGTCTTACCGTGCATTTTTCCTTCGACGAGCGGAGCCATTGAATCCGATTCCTGCAGCATACCAGTTTGTAAAGCGAGTTTCCTCACGGCCAAACAGTAGCCCAAAACGGGGCCAGCCAGTAGATCCAAACAGGCCGAAACCCAAGGCATAACACAGCAACGTCTTCTTTTCCGAAACGTTCTTTCCTCGAAAAAGCTCAGAGGTCTTCACTCTACAACGAGCTCTTTTCTATCACAGCCAGGCGGCTTTTCTTGGACTCCAGCTTGGCTAGAGTTCGGAAAAGTGGTCACTACTCGTGTGGCGAATAAAGGACAAGAGATCCTTCCTCATTCCAATCCTCCAAATCCTCACTTCCGGAGCCAGTTTGCGATTTGCCTCGGCGTTCGACGAGTCGAACCTGATTCCACGAAATCGTCCACGAGTCCCGGGTTTACATAGTACCTGGTTCTCTCGAATTTTCTTTACGCGACCGCGGAGTTTTTTGAATGACTCGACCTACTTTCACAAGGACCTGCGTCGTGTTCGACTCTCGGTTATATCTGCTACGCGGCGCAATTTTTTCGTACCGTTATTTCCGAGCTCGAACACTAAACTGAAGCACGCTTACTCCCCGCGTCTTCTTTTAGCATCGCATCGACCCGTTCTCGTGGTAGTCCCCACCAAAGCCCGTGACCAATCGACGAGGCGACTGGTTCCGATGAAAACACGAGACGCAGAACTTTCTACGGTGCTGTTTGTTGCTTTTCAGCTCCAAGGGGATGTTTTATGGGATGCTTTTTACGGTCTTTTCGCCCTCGTTTTAGGACGACGAAATTCTTTTGTTTCTTTGCTTTGGCTGCGGAACTTATTGGGTCATGGATCGATGGGGTTTATGTATCAATTAGATTGTTTTAGTAATTGTAAAACGCCTGAAAGAGATGCGAAATCGAATCGATGCTTGGATTGCAAAATCATTCGCTGCTTTCTATTAGCGTATGCTAATTTTTTAACTGTTGCTTTATATCTGCGGTGTTTATGCGCGTCTTATGTGGAACGAATTAACATATGCGCCAATTGTATCGAGCGTAATTTGTTTTTGAAGCGTATTTTGACTCGTTTTTTTATATAAGTGACCTTTTTTAGTGAAGAATGCGAGGGGATATCGGAAGGTATTGTTCCGCTAGACATGAATTATTATGTTCAGTTCTTTTTCCGTAAAGTTGCTGTTTGAATCTTGATATTTGTGCTTCATAACAAACAGCGTTAATTAAATTATTTAATTTTCGGTTTGTTTTTTAAAACGTGCATTGAATAAGGAGTCGATTTAATTTATTCTCTCGCGGTTCGTTTCAAGGACATTCTGCACGACTGATGCAATAAATTATTCGTAAGTATTAAATATTATCAATTGCCCTCTTGAGAAATTCGATTTCATCGAAATCGACAAATTTCAGAGGAAATGAAGAATACAATTTCCCCAGAGCAAGTAATTGCTCCACAAAAACAAATTACGTAGACAAAAATTTGTAGTGATTAATAAATTACATCATTTCCTGTACTATGAACACTCAATGATTCTAGTAATTATTACGTAAAGTTATGCAATTATTGAATCACGAGTAGTTTTCTTTGATATGTTTCACAAATTCTCAAATTTATTACTGTTGCTTAATTTCGCTCATTTACAAGAAGATAACGTTATCCTAATCTCAAAAAGAATTCGCTGTTTATAAATCTTGAAGCAGTTGCGATTGTGATTCCGCTTTTATTTCATTTCAATCAATTTCTAGCTCGGGTTCCCACTTTTGTGCGCCGTATTTTCTCTTGTAGTATTGATTATTTATTAATTCTTTGAACATATAAATAACTTAGCAAAATCCATTATTTGTTCTTTAATTCCAAGGAGAAAATTAACCGCTGATACCCAATTTTACCGCAAGAAGAGAAAATAGGGTAACGAATTCAAGTCAATTTCGATTAAAACCGTGCACGTGTGGAAAACACACATTTGTACAAAGTCCAATTAACGAATGAAGTTTTCTCGTCGCGTTTTTACTCTTCATATTTTATTACTATTTATAAATAAAAAGATGACTCTGAGTAATGATACGTTAACGAATGAGTGTCATCTATTTATTCGATATGATTTCACTAAAGCAAATAATCAAAAAACAATTTGTCAAAGTAGCACAAGATAGTGAAAAGACAAAAAAAATTGTGTACTCCAAGAAAACATTTATTCCGTGATTATTTTTCATTTATTCGAAAAACTCAAGCTTCCGGCGAAGGATTTGAAACATGAAAAACTGTTTTCAGTTTTTGCGAACATTTTTTCACGCGGAATGAATTTTTAGCTCACGCGGTTTGATTCGTGCATGGCAAGAGTCGGTAGATTAAATGTATGAAACGGTATGTTATTAACATTGAGTTAACATTACGTGGTGACGAATAAACGTAAAAACAGAACAAAACAGGAAAGTGAATACCAAAACACTTTTTTTTATTGCATCAACGCGCCAGACGGGCAATTTTTATTACGTCGATAGAATTAATTAAATGAACTGAGTCGGCTCAAAAAGTTTAACAAGTTAACCCTTGCTTGCAGTGTAAAAAATGCTCATTGTCCTCGGAACGTAAACTGCAGGCCAATAAGAGATCAATTGAGCTTATTAAAAGTCCATCGGCTTAACGACGTCATACGTACTCCAGAAAATGTATCAATTATCTATTTGCACTTGGAGAATAAAATTCTCTTTCCAGCGAAACAAAAAGTGTGGGAATAAAGTGTTTTTTTGTAAGACTTGGTCTGTTTTGCCTGGAGACTAACCCGACCAAAACAACACGCAATATTTTCCAACGTTTGCTCAATTTTTCACGTACACATGAGAATCTTCTAAAGCAAATGAACTTTTTGCATTTTTGATTACGAGAAAACGCCGGAAGTTAACAAACCTGAATTTTTACCGATGTAGCGATATTTAAAAACAGGAGTTATTTGTAATTGTGATTATTGATTTCTCGGGTTATTGATTATCAACAACTAGAACGAAATGTAAGCAAATATTGAAACTTTATCTGTGTTATAAATAGGCTGAAAATCGAACGATCAACGTCGATAGTTCAATAAAAACGGTAGAGTTATCTGATTAATCGTTTTACAAATGTGATTTATGAATGTTCATACATTATTTTATTGCTGTCTTACACTATTAGATACTTTTATCTAAAAGTTTATATTATTAATATAAGAGACGTGCTAAAACGTTTGCTAATCTTTGACGCTTATTACGATGTAATCGAAAAGAATCTGAAAGTTGAATAGATTGCATTATAATTGAAAACGTAAAATTGCCGTTTTCTCGTGGATTTTCAAAAATCATCATGCAACCCTTGAATGAGAGTTCTGCCTTATCGGCTTTTGGGTTTATTGTTAATTCAGTAAGTTCAAACACGCAAATAAAGACCAGACGCTGATTCTATAAACACGACAAAAAGTACCTGAATCCTTGAATCGAAAGTGCACGATTTACTTTCGAAGAATTGTACTATTCTTAGAAAGTAAGCATCAGATTGTTGATTTGAAGATTCAGAAATAGCGTCACTGACTTCCCTGTCCTACCTAAAAATAGGCAGGAAAAGGGAAGGCTGCGAAACCGGTTTTTCATTCCTTTTCCAGAAAAGTCAGTGACGCAGTTTGAAAAACCGAGACCGCCTGTCGTGCAGATGGAGGTGAACCCATCGTATTAAACAACTGTATTTATTTAGGGGAAAATGCTGATCGCTACAGAATATTAGGTTTAATAATTAAATTTTGATAACTTTCATCATTAAGAATGATGATAACGACAATATGAAAGATGAGCTTGACTTTACACCGACTTTTCAAAATTTCAATTAATCATCGTTCAAAATTAATTTCGTTACGAGGTATTGCGTGACACTCTCTTCATGTCAGTCTCTTCGATTCCTTTCAGAAGTTTGCTTCGTATCCACTAGAAAAAAGTCGCAACGATTCTTTCAAAACCTAAATAATAAATTGTGATATTAATGTGCCGTCTGGAACATTTTAAAATCGTCAGTGCGTTTGTAATAAATCTTTAGATCCTCTCAAAAAACTCCGAAGAAAAATAACTGACGATTTATTGTCAAAGCGATTTGATAATCAATACATCACTTGGAAATGGCGGTAGTGGAACTGTTTTGTGCTGTTTTGGGCTTCGCAATTCTGGCTCTTCTATTCTACCACTACTTCATTCGCCCTCTTAAATTTTGGGAAAAATGTGGCGTTGAGGGACCAAAACCAATGCCATTCTTTGGCAACTTATTCGACGTAATGTTCCTGAGAAAATCTATCCACGAGTACGCAAGAGATATTTACCACCGATTTCCTAACGAAAAAATCGTTGGTATTTACATGCGAAGCAACCCAGTACTTGTTTTAAGAGATCTTGACTTGATAAGCGACGTTCTGATCAAGAACTTTCCGAACTTCGCTGATCGCGGTCTCGATTACAACGAGAAAGTAGACCCTTTGTCAGCTCATCTGTTCATGATTGAACCTAGGTATACAGAGCCTCACTCCCGTGAAACAAATTTACAAACATGCCCTAATTATATGCTGAATTTGTACAGGAGATGGCGCCCACTGAGATATCAACTAAATCCTTGCCTAACTTCCGGCAAACTGAAAGACATGTATTTTTTCATACAGGAATGTTCTGAACAGTTTTGCGAGATTTTGGGGAAACTTGTTGATGAGGGAAAAGACATAATTGATGTTCGCGACCTCAGTGACATCTACACGACTGACGTTACCGCTAGTTGTGCGTTTGGATTGAACCCTAATTCTCTGACCAAAGAAAATTCCGAGTTTCGGAGGATGGGTAAAAGGGCTTTCAGACGCGATCTCTTTACAATAATTAAGTCATGCACGTGGGACATGTTTCCCCGGCTCTACGGACTACTGAAGCCGCTGTTTTACGATGATGAGTTAAACAATTTCTTCATAAACAGCGTGAAGCAGACGATGGAGTGCAGAGATCGTGAAAACGTCACGAGAAATGATTTCATAGACATTCTTAGAGAATTGAAAAGGACTTTTTCGAAGCTGGGCAACGACATCGGTAGGTCTAGATTTGTAGCAGTATGTTTTTGTGAAAAGACATTGAAGTATGCGTTTTTTAGAATTATCGGACGCCCTCTGCGCAGCTCAGGCTTTTATCTTCTTCATAGCAGGGTACGAAACGTCCTCTTTAACGATAGGTCACGCTTTGTACGAATTAGCGCAGAATCACAGCATCCAAGACAAGCTGCGTGAAGAAATTGCAGAGTTTTCGAAAAACAGCGATTTCAGTCACGAGAGCCTAAAAAATATGACGTACATGCACCAGGTCTTCCAAGGTACTTGAATCGTGCCTTTATGTTTTTGAAAGTAACGTGACGCTAATGAATTCGCAGAAACTTTAAGGAAGTACCCGCTGGTTACTATGATGAGAAGATCTATGGGTCCGTACACATTTGCTGGAACCAACGTGACCATTCCCGAAAAGATGCCAATTTTCATTCCGGTAAGATATCTTCCTTTTTTCTATTTATCCAGTCAACGACAATTATCTTCCAACCCAAGATTTTTATTGTTTTTTTCTTGACGTTTTCAAAAACGTTGAAATGATAAGGTGCTGAGTATCCATTGGGATCCTAACATTTTCCCGGACCCAGATGTTTTTGATCCGGAAAGATTCAATGACGAAGCCATTTCGAAAAGGCATGAAATGGCTTTTCTTGGGTTCGGTAATGGCCCTCGTAACTGTATTGGTAAAAATAATTTGTACCATAGTCTATTTTTCTATTTTTAACTCTAATTTGACTTGCGATGTTTTTTCAATGGTTTCCTTGGAACGAATTGAAGACGACGAAATTGTATAATCATGTTGTCTCTCACAGGTAGAAGTTTCGCCGCTATTCAAGTGAAGCTTGCCTTATTTAAAATGTTACAAAACTACAGAGTCGACGTTTGTGAGAAAACTATGATTCCTTACGCTTACAGTCCAGCTAGTAACATGTTTCTTACGCCCAAGGAGGGGATTATTTTGAAAGTTACGAGATTGAACGTGGCCGAAAGCGTGAATCCCAAAATCATTGTGGAACAAACGTGTTAACTATAAATATTGTATTTTTGATTTGAAAATATATAATGTATTGAAACATAATGGATTATTTTATGACCATGTGCCCATTACTGTGAACATTCCCATCACGTTAAAATTTATTTTCGAAAAATCATAACTTCGGTACCGATTAAGTTGAAGGTTGATTTAGAACAAAAAAACATAGCTATGGCATATTTCCTTTTAAACCATAGATGATCCATTTCGATTACGTGCAACGTAAGGCTGCAGAAAACTGAAATGGAAAAAGTTTGCTTTTCCGTGATCGGAATTGTCTCACTCGCCCTTACTTTATGTCTATGTAGCATTCAATATTGAATTTCGAGAACGTTCACAATGCTTCTTATTTCTGTATGAAATCTTCAAAAACTGTCGGTGAAATGGCCGATAAGTTGGATAATCTCCAGAGATATTGAAAATTATTACTAATGTAATTAGTACTTGATTATTCGAGTAATAAAAACAATGACGAAATACTATAATAATTTTCCTACTTCGATAATAATGCACTCTTTGATAACTCGTCGATGACTTGTAGATACCACAACTCGTCATTTAAAATTGAACGCAAAATACTTTCTATTGTAACCAATTCCGTGTGCAAACTTGAGGTTAACCGGAATCAATGAAATACAAACTACTCAACAAATTTTCAATTAGTACATTTCTCAACGTAATGATTTCAAAAAGCAACCTTTGTGCACATCGTCAACAAATTATTCAATAACGTCATTGAAAGACACGCAAAGTACATTGTAGTGGAACTTGAATACGTAAACATGCAATTAAGTATTACTATTTTTACCTTTAGTGAATCTACCGCATCATTACGCTATCATTCACAACGTGCCATTTTTCCGCCTCGTCGATTCATTGCTCTGACGTGTCCGTGACTTGCAATATCAATCTTAACGTAGCCAAGGTGTTTTCAGTGACTTGAGCGCGCTCCGAACAAAAGTATCGCAAAAATATGCGTTCAGTATTCGATACGGACGAATAAAGTTTTCCTGCCCCCGAAAATTCCGGTTCCTAGTGTCGTATTCAAAAAAACATTTTCCTTTTCCAGTTGTTCTAGAACTCCAACTGAACAATGGAATTTGGGTCGGTCGAAGTTTTGTGCATTGTCGCCGTCGGGCTTCTGGCGATTTTCAACTACCTCTTTTCAAAGTCCGACTTTTGGAAGAAACTTGAAGTTCCGAGTCCCCCACAAGCATTATTCTTCGGAAACATCAAAGACGTGATGCTGATTCGTACATCGTTTCATCAGCTCTTGAAACAATTCTACAACGACTACAAAAACGAACCCATGGTCGGTTTTTACGCCAGGAAAAAGCCGCTGCTACTTCTGAAGAATCCTGACTTGATCAAAGACGTGCTGATCAAGGATTTCTCGATATTTGCTGATCGCGGGATAAAAATTCACGAGAAGGTTGAACCTCTGTCGCAACATCTCGTGGGTCTGGAGCCTGTGCGATGGCGAGCCCTAAGAAAAAAGTTGACTCCCGCGTTTTCTTCGGGAAGATTGAGAGAAATGTTCTATTTACTGCTCGAGTGCGGCGATCATTTCGAAAACTACATGCAGAAAATTGCGGAGAAAGGCGAGCCTGTCGAAATACGCGAGCTAACGGCGCGTTTCACTACGGACGTAATCGGTTCTTGCGGGTTTGGTTTGAAAATGAATGCCATTTCCGACGATAACAGCGAGTTCCGCAGGATGGGCAGGAAAGTTTTCGAAACGGGTTGGTGGAGGGTACTGAAAAACAGGGTCAGGGATTCTTTTCCTTGGCTCTACGATTTGTTAGGTCCAGTCTTTTACGACGCCGAGATAACAGAATTTTTCACGAACTCCATAAAGCAAACGATGGATTTGCGAGAAAAGAACAACGAAAGGCGAAACGACTTCGTTGATTTGCTGCGAGATATAAAAGACAATCCCGATAAAGTCGGGGATATCGGTGAGTATCCGACAAACCCATCGCGTCAATAAACACATTTTTGTGATTGACATGAATAAATTTCAGAGCTGACCGACGTCCTCATCGCTGCCCAAAGTTTTGTTTTTTTCCTAGCCGGATTCGAGACCTCGTCAACGACGATGAGCAATGCTCTCTATGAATTGGCGCAAAATCACTCGATCCAAGACAAACTTCGTCAGGAAATTAGGGAGGAATTGAAAAGAAATAACGGGGTTTTAAAGTACGAGAGCATTAAAACGATGAACTACTTGCACAAGATTTTTCAAGGTACAAATTTACACGTTTATTACCTTTGTTTATCAATGACGGATTCTTTTCGTAACGTAGAAACTTTGAGAAAATACCCACCTGCTCCTTTGCTGTTCAGAAAATCCTCTGAACCGTACTCTTTCGCTGGAACAAAGGTCAAGGTGCCCAAAGATCAGGCTGTCTTCATTTCGGTTAGTTGTTCCGGGTCTAATAAGCCAAGGACTATAATCGTTCATTATCGTTTAATGTAGGTTTTCGGCCTTCATCATGATCATGATATTTACTAGAACCCTAATGTTTTCGACCCGGAAAGATTCAATGAAGAAAACGTAAAATATAGGCACCCCATGAGTTTTTTACCCTTTGGAGATGGTCCACGTAACTGCATTGGTAAAAAAACAATTGCAGCCATTAAATTGATCAACAAGATCAAAGACGAATGGTTCATGTTCAATTCCTAGGTGCAAGATTCGCTGTTTACCAGACCAAGGTCGGCCTCATCAAAATGCTGCTAAAGTACAAGGTCGATGTCTGTGAGAAGACCGAGATTCCCTACACCATAAGACCCGTTCACATTTTGCTCACGCCTAAAAACGGGATGTCTTTGACATTCCAAAAAATCGAAGACGGAGTTCGGTAATTATGCAGTGTCATTTCGACGAGTGAAGAAGCGTAGCAATTCTTATCTTGGAATCGATAACAAGCACTTTGTCACTTGCATTATAGTGTTTAACTATGTTTTAAATCGTATTTTCACTTGTCATGTAGTATAAATTAAAATGATTGTCTCGTTACCTGAAGTTCAAATATTCCGTTGCATGTAGGTTCTACTTTTTAAAATGATAAGCAACAGTTAACGAGTATTATATAAATAGTTGTATATGATATTTTCGATAAAATAATTGATCTGTTCTAAATGAAGTGGAATTACTTCCAAACAAATTGTCTCTCAGATAATTTCTATATGACTTTGCGAATAAATGCATTTATAGCTTTCAGAGCTTATTAGCCAGTTACAAAAAACTGGAAACCAGCTGAGTCATTCTAACGAGCAACATCATACCTCTGCTCAACAGAAGTGTAGTGAAACTTATCTTTGTATCATCATAACACGTATTAAAGTATTTTTACCAGCTTTTACTTATCTTTCTCGTCGCCATCGTCAGTAATATAAATGGGAACAGTCTTCATACTTGACTCAGTCACTACTTATTCGTCGAATTGCATTCTAATCCGAAGGTAGTGTATCTAGATAAGTGTGCACTGCGCATTTTTAACTCTGAACGGTTGTACAAGTGATAACTTATTGGATAATGTGCAAATTATGACTCCTGCGTGCAATAATCGTACGCTAAACAGCGAAGAATAAAAGTTAATTGAATCTAATGGTCCTTCATATTTCCAACGAAGAGACAAGAACTCAAAGAAGCTAACTCACAACAACAACTTTTTGTTTTTGTTTTTAAATACAGTTTAAACCATTTAATGATGAAATTTAAAAGAAAGCAGCGTAGAGTACATTCCTAATTGCTTGAAAGTCGTGAAAAATTCGAAATTGTCACCCACTTGAAAACGTCACACAATTGGTTGAAACGTTTGTGACGTCACAAGCAATGGCCCGAATTTAAATAAATAAATGAATGTGAAATCAGTTTTACATCGACTAAAAAAATTTTTTAACACCAAGAGCTTTATTCACAATTTTGTTTGGGTCTGCAGATTTATTTAAATATTCTTCCACAACTTCAAAAACTAGTCTATTATGGAGCTCGGGGCGTTCGAGATTCTTTGTGGCTCCGCGGCCATTTTGCTGTTGATCCACTACTTTTTCCTGTCGCCTTGGAAGTCGTGGAACTATTGGAAAGACAGGGGCGTGAAGGGACCAGAACCCTCTTTCCTGTTTGGCACAATGAAAGACGTGTTTCTCCTGAAAACTTCGTTGGGCGAGTCCTTGAAAAAAGTTTACGATACTTACCCCAACGAGCCGATGGTGGGTATATTCTCGAGGAACACGCCAATTCTCGTGATAAAAGACCCGGACCTTCTCAAGGACGTTCTCATCAAAGACTTCTCGACGTTCAATTCACGGAATCGAAGGATTCACGAAAAGGCGGATCCGTTGTCGGAAAACTTGGTTGCTCTCGAATTCGAGAGATGGCGACCTTTAAGGATCAAACTTGCTCCTACGTTCACGACGGGAAAACTCAAGGATATGTTTTACATCCTCGTCGAATGCGGGGAAGAGCTACAAAATTGCATGGAGAAAATCAGTGGCGAACCAACGGACGTTCGCGAGCTCACGGCCAAAGTAATTAACGAAATTGGGTGGAATAATTCAGGTTTGATGAAAATTTGATTGATAAACAGTACACCACCGACGTCATCGGGAGCTGCTTTTTCGGTTTGAATATGAACGCCATTTCCGATGAGAATAGCGAATTCCGTGAACTGGGGAGGGAGTTGTTCCGGACGGACTGGTTCAAGATCATGAAATTCAGGCTCCGAGAATCGTTCCCTTGGTAAACGCTTTTTCAATATGATTTTTAATCATTCGGCACTTTCCAAATAGATGAGCTTTATTTCGAAGCGCATAGCATAACACGAAATATTCATAGGCTTTTCAACCTGATGGGGCCAATTTTCCGTAACTCGCCGACGACCAAGTTCTTCGTCAATTGTATCAAGCAGACCATCGAGTACCGAGAGAAAAGCAACATCAGGCGAAACGACTTCGTCGATCTCATGCGCGATTTGAAGGATCATTCCGACAAAATCAAAGACATCGGTAAATTCGTATCAATGAGATTCAGCCGACTTTTTTTCTGAAACATGATTCCGACTTTCCGAAACGCAGATATGTTCGTCGCTGCTCAATCATTTGTCTTTTTTGTCGCGGGGTTCGAGACGTCTTCGACCGCGATGAGCAACGCTCTTTACGAACTCGCTCTCAATCAATCGATCCAAAACAAACTGCGCGAGGAAATTAACCACGGATTGAAACAAAACGACGGTGTTTTGACGTTTGAGAACCTAAAGTCCATGTCGTACCTGCACAAAGTTTTCCAAGGTATAGAAACTCGGACTTTTCGCGTTTTCACGTTTTATTTGGTTTTACATTCTTTTCAGAATCTCTCAGAAAATATCCTCCGGCGCCTCACACATCGAGAAAATCTTCGGCGCCGTACACGTTCGCCGGCACTAAAACAACGATCCCTGCAGGTCAAGGTTTATATATTCCAGGTAAGTGAGGTTCGTAAAAATTATTGAAGTCGCGATGAAGGTGTCCTTTTCTAATTCTCGCTGCATCCTTTAGAGGAGATAAAATGAAGAGTACTCCTTAAAGTTGTTAATTCTTAATGTTTAGTATTCGGGATACACAGGGATCCAAGTATTTACCCGGACCCAGATGTTTTCGTAAGTCAATTGTATTTTATCAATAAATGACACGGTTCACAATTTCAAAATATGAATATTCGAAATTTTAGGACCCCGAAAGATTCAACGAGGAAAATGTGAAGAATAGACATCCAATGCATTTTTTACCGTTCGGTGATGGCCCGAGAATTTGTATAGGTATTTTCCAATCTATTTTCTGATTTATCACTCACTGAGAAAACAAAATTTTACGATTGGAAATTTTTTATTGTTTTCTCGGCGATGTTTAACTGCGTTTATCATGATTCTTACCTATTTGATTCAATTTTTAGGGGCCCGTTTTGCAGTAAACGTCACCAAGGTGGGTCTCTTCAAAATCTTAAAAAATTACAGAGTCGACATCTGTGAAAAAACCGAAGTTCCATATGCTTTTAAACCTACAGCCGTTCTTCTTGCGCCGAAACATGAAATTTATTTAACATTCACGAAAATCAATTAATTTTTATTCAGGTTTTTCGCAAGTTCTAACTTAGAAACAACAAATTCCAAGTCATTCTAATACCGATGAATAGAAGATTTTTATCATTTATAATTTCTGAATGAAAGCCGTTTGAATCTTAGAAAAGTCGAGAAATAATGCTGAGTTTAACCTTTGTGAAAAGATAAGAATTGCCCAGCGTATACGCTTATGAAATCACGGGAAAATGCGCGTGCTGTCATTGAATATTACTGATTTTTTATTTTTTCGTACGATGATAACAAATTGTAAATATTTTTCTCTAAAATCTATGTCATACCAGGGAACGATATTTATTATCTTCCACTTGATAACGAGGAAATTGAAATGACGGTTAATCAAAGTACATTGCTCAAGTCAATTTCTCATTTCCAGTTATCAATAATGTAAAATTATCATGAAGTAATAAAATAATCAACGAAACCAAAGTTTTGACAATTTTTATCAGGAAGTATGGTGTACCAAAACCTGCCTTGATTTTACAAGACAGGCTCAAGCAGAGGTTAATACGACATATCCTTGCAACG
Source organism: Zelostemma sp. ZL-2020 (assembly GCA_022816865.1). NCBI lineage: Eukaryota > Metazoa > Arthropoda > Insecta > Hymenoptera > Platygastridae > Zelostemma > Zelostemma sp. ZL-2020. Next base: position 4,034 of record JABFQM010000055.1, on the reverse strand, counting down.
CAAAAATATTACAATTCTGAACAAAAATATCTGTTTGCATTATAATAATGATATTTTTTGTACCGTGCGTATTCAAAATTGTTGTTACAAAGTACACGTTAAGAATATGCAATTTCTTTATTTTATGTAATTTATAAATCCGTTTAAATTATCATGACTTTAATATTCATTTTTAACGTTTTAATCCATTATGATTTAGACTCGGACGTCGGCGAAATTATTTAAAATGCAGTCGTGACTTGAAAAAATTAATTGCAAATTTTCAAAGTCCTATTATTTTATAGTAAAAATCAAAAAATTTCCAAGTCCGAATATTTTTCGTAAACATGCATCTAATCGCACGTAGCACGAGAGTAAAATAGCGTGTTGATTCTGAAATGACGTGAAAACTAGCGCGCTTGTTCAGGTATGTATTTTTAGACGAGATGAAAAAGATATTACGAGTACCCACGCTCAGAATCGCGTGGTCCTGGCACGTCGTTGCAATAATGTCAAGAAATTACTCACCAATTTGATTTGTTATATGACTGGATCCGAGCAATAATGGAAATACCAAGTAAGCTATAACTGTCGTAAGAAATCATTTGATTAAACATATTGGAGGTCATTCTCCCCCGCATCGATTGCAATAAAAAAACGCTATCCAACAATATAAAAACTGAAAATTTTTGCCGCCGAATGCGGTTTGCAATCGAATGTTTTTGAGGTCTGTAAACTTGAAACATTTTTGTTAACTGCAACAGAAGAGAAACGATGCATTGGAACAATTTGAAGTGATAACCCAATTAGATAATTCAAGTTGATTGGATAATTTAGTTGTCTGCGTTTTTCTCTTATCTGCGTAATTTTGTAATTCGATTGCGCGATAACACTTCTCAGACGCTGAAATTGATTTCCATTGACGATCTTGCGAAATTATCGCGTTTCCAAGTCAAAACAAATTTCCCTGTTGCTTAACTAATTCCGAAAGCCTTCAAATTATGCTAATTAACTTTTCAGAACTCGAAACAAAGGACATTTTTTCTATTTCCGAGTTCGACTCATCGCGATTCTCGGGAATACATTTTTTTGGTACGGAGTAAAATTGTTGTTTATCAAAGTAATGAAAATAATACTGACGCTTTATCTATTACGCCAATTTCGCTACGTCATTGTATCGGCGAATCTTGTTTGACAAATAACAGTTCAAAAATAGTCTTGAATCGTTCATGCAAATGAATGATTTTCCTTATTTACATTAACATTTCTTGTTGATTCGGAAATGAGTAATGATTGGATTAAAAATAACCGATTTCCCAAGGATAGTAAAATAGTTGAGTTGCCAAACGAAGCCCGTAAGTGGGTGTTGAAGCTTCCAACTTTCCGTTTAAAAACAGCCATAAAATTTAACGGGTCAGCGAAAAATCACGTGGAAATCTTTCGTACGTCAGAAACTAAAAACATGAATAAACGATTCCCTATGAAGTTTGATAATTTGCAATTCGCGATAGGAAACAGTGATTCATCACGTGAAAATTTTTCCTAATCGTACTAATTGCCGCTCAATAACAATTGAGTCGTATGAGCGATGAATTGAACTAAAAACAATGTAATATTGATAAATTCATGCAAGAGTGTTTATAATTACGATAAGATTGTGTCGCCGATCAAACACATGTGCTGTTGCTCAAGTTTTGGTTCTTATCGGGTTCCAATATTTTAAATGTTTCGTAGCTAGCTTTGATAACATCCAGAAATTCGAAAAAACAGCGACATGTTCCGAAAAATGAAAAAAGACATTTTTTCGATATCAATACGAAGTATTTATAATTAGAAATAATTTCGAATTCGTGGATCAATTTCATGGGTTGAATGAAATTGATCAATTTTATCAATTAATGAAAGGGATACAAAAAGGATGAAATAATTGGAGCAGTTATAACATTTTATTAAAAAATTTCCTTTACGAATTCAAACTTGACGAAAAATGCCCGAGCTGCTACTGCTGCGCTTATTGCGAAGCCTGTTTCGCAACAAAAAATGCATGATAATGCGTGATATCTATTTCCAGCGAATCGTGAGAATAGAAAAATCATAATACCGCAAACGCGAAATCTCGTTCCATACATATTCAAATCACGTTGTGTAATGGGGGGATTAGAAGCAAGTGGATTTGTGGCAGTACCTCTGATTCGGTCGGTACTGTAGTCATTTTACAAAGTCAACAACGAATATGAATCTATAAATTTATTTAACAAAACAGAACTAAAGTGATTGAAAAATTGAAACTTATACTGAATATTAATCAAGAATAACAACTGAGCATTTAATTAATGGAAAGTAATTTAGAACTGAAAATTATCTCTACACTGATAAAAATTTACTGTTACGTCAACAAGAAAAAGATGGTTGAAATTTGGCCCAAGAGTAATTTTTCTGTTGTGTTTAAATCCGAAATTCCGGTTATGACAACCAGAATTTTCTTGTGCAAAAATTTGTCTATGAACATGTACATGCATTGTTACTTCCGGACCTGCAAAAGTCTACGTTACATTCTTTTTCAAGAAAGCTATCAATTCTTAGTTTTAATTAAAAGTTGATTAAAACTTGATAAGCATGCATTTTGGTGCCAGCCATTAATCAATAGCCCATTATCTCAAATTAAAGCTACTGCATGAATTTAAAACAAATAAACAACTCCATCATAAAACGATGTCAAAAATATTATGGTCATTAATTTTCCCTTTCTTTTCCGATACGAACCGAGTATAGATCAGATTATGACAGTCCTATCTTGGGCCTGTCTGAAAACAGTCGTAGGACTTAAACGTGTTTTCCCAGAGCTCTTGCGCGTTCAGTTCATCCGTTATCCAGTTCCAAATCTTCTCTAACCTGGTCGACTTCCTCTGGACATCGTGAACTTTGAGTCAGCTCTCCAGGGACTCGAACTTGAAAGCCTGGCCACGTTGGTTCACTCTAGTGTGAGTCCCCATCTTTTATATGAAACTGAGAAAAAGTGAGTTATATATAGATTTGTGGGCCCTTGCCCTCGTCCACGAACAAAAAAAAGTTCGTTTCGAATGCGGCAAACGTCGGGCCAATGTCTGCTGCATATCGTCTTCGCGATGTTCGCTCGAATATGCGTTCAGTAGGCTTCATATAATGAAGTTTCTTTGCCCCAAAAAAACGTCCGGCTCCTAGTGTCGTATTCGAAAGAAATGCTTCTTTTCCAGTTATTCCAAACCGCAACTAAACAATGGCGTTTGGGTTGGTCGAAGTATCGTGCATTGTCGCCGTCACGATTCTGGCCATTTTCAACTTCCTCTTTTCAAAGTCCGACTTTTGGAAGAAACTTGGAGTCACGAGTCCCCCCCAAGCTTTCTTATTCGGAAACCTCAAAGACGTTATGCTGGTTCAAACATCGTTTCATAAGCTTTTGGAACAATTTCATAACGACTACAAAAACAAAGCCGTGATCGGTTTTTACGCCGGAAAAAAGCCGATGCTTCTTGTAAAGGATCTTGACTTGATCAAGGACGTGCTGATCAGGGATTTCTCGATATTCGCCGATCGCGGAATGAAAATTCACGAAAAGGTTGAACCTTTGTCGCAAGATCTCGTGGCTCTGGAGTACGTACGATGGCGACCCCTGAGAAACAAGTTGACTGGTGCGTTTTCCTCGGGGAGAATAAAAGAGATGTTCTATTTACTGCTCGAGTGCGGCGATCACTTCGAGAACTACATGCGGAAAACTGCAGAGAAAGGCGAGCCCGTTGAAATCCGCGAGCTTACGGCGCGTTTTACTACGGACGTTATCGGTTCTTGCGCGTTCGGTTTGGAAATGAATGCCATTTCCGACGAGAACAGCGAGTTCCGCAGGATGGGGAGGAAAATTTTCGAGACGGGTTAGTGGGCGGTAGTAAAAAACAGGGTCAAGGATCCTTTTCCCTGGCCCAACCATTCGTTGGGCCCGGTCTTCACGACCGCTGAGATACCCGACTTTTTCATAAACCCCACAAAGCCACCACGGGATTGCCCAAAAAAAAACAACCAAC
>JABFQM010000054.1:0-62009 GCA_022816865.1 Zelostemma sp. ZL-2020 | reverse complement strand
AAAGTAACTTGACGAGCATTTATTTTGGTACCAGCCATATCGACTAATAGCCTATTATCTAAAATTTAGGCCACGGCACAAACTGAAAACAAACAAACAACTCCATTATAAAGCGATATCGAAAATATGGTCATTAACCGAGGTAACGCTATCGCAACGAAAGAACTGAACGGAAATGTAGACATCCCGAAAAATTAGACTTTAAAAAAGATTTATTTTTTAGGAACTCTTGAAGAAAAGTTCGGTCTTTACAAGTGGGATCTCACTATATTCGGAGTAAAAATTGCGGATCATGAAAACACAATTCTAATTCCATTTTTTGAAATACGGAAAAATTACAAAAAGTTTTCAAAAATCACAAAATTACTTTTTATACGATAGGAAATTTTTTCGTATTACGACAAAATATGGAAAATATTTTTATAAAAGGGAATAGTATAAAAAATATGGACGATCGCAAAATTAAAAAAACTTGTGGAATAATGCAGGTTGTAAGATCTCAAAGAATTGTGTGGAATGTGATGGTCTTAAGGAGGACCCTATAGGTTGCAAGGGTTCCTAATCAGGGTATAAAAGAAGGTTTCAAAGAGGACCTAAATTCAAACCCGGGACTTCACAATAAATTTGGAGTATGCTAGCCGAATTTACCTTCACATTTCCCTAGTAAAAATTTTATAAACTAAGCCACCTATCACTCCCATAAAAAATGAGAGTATCAATAAATAATTAAGGGTGAATTTCGGGTTCATCGAGCGATCCTTGCAAACCCCCTGGCAGGGGGTTGATAAATGACGCTTGCAGTTGTGCGAGGGCGTTTGGTATCCATGAATGAGTTAGGAGTCCCCTCCACGAGATCCTCTTCTCCTCTCCTGGCATGCCTTTTCGGTCCTCCTCCTCCTGCTCCCTCTTGACTCCCTCGCCATGATCCATCAGGGTTCACTCCTCTCCGAGCTCTATGTATCTTTCAGTCAGTTTCTCGCGGATTGTCGCGCGCGTGCCTTGAAAGTTCCCTGTGCTTCTTCAGTGTGCTCTGAGCGACGACTTTTCGAAGGACACCAGGACCCAGCAACCAGGATATAGTTCTTTTTTTCGCGAAGTTGGGACCCACGGCCCGGGCAGGCCGCTTCAGCAATATGCACCGGCGATCTAATCGGTTAGTGATGCTCGAGTGCTTTTACTTTCATCAGCTATTTTTTACGATATTCTTAATTATATGAATTTTTGTTTCGGAGCATATTATAATAATTCGAGAAGTTTCGAGTAAACTTTTAATTCGAAGGGGAATAAGGTTTTTCCCTGGATTGTTGCGATTGGTAGGGAGATAGTGCAGTGTTTCATTATGATTCGTGATTCGCAAATGAATGAATGAAGTTTAAACACAAACTACCAATGAGTCAAAGACTCACTCGTTCAGAGAATTGCATATCAAACTTACGCTCTTCCGATTTCAAAGTACTGTAATGAACAAGCGTGTTTCGGAACTGCTTTGCTACGGTCGCAATCGGAAATTAACTTAATTAAATCGCTCTAAATTTAGGAAAATTCAGTTACAAAAATTTGGTGAACATCTTCAGTTTGATGAAGAAACTTTTTAGTTTCTGATAATTTCGAGATAATTGCAACTTTTATAATGCCCTATAAGTTACGTATTAAAACCTTTATTGAACATTTGTGCCATTAAAGCCGTAAATGGACGAATAAAAGTGACGCGAAGTAATTTTAATTAAAATTGCTCGGATGATTGGAATCATATAAAAATTCGTAATGTTCATTTTTCCAACCCCACATTAATAAAGCTATAAACAATAAAACCGATGGCAGAGTTTCATACGCGAGAACGACAGAAACAGAGGAAAGGCGGGTACCAGAAAAGTCTGTTAATTCCGAGCCAGCAATATTTCATCGTATTACTATGTCAACTTCATACGTGCAATTCAAAGCTCGTATGTGCCTGATTGCAAATGCCATTTCAAATCTAACTCTCAAGCAAACACCTGCGTATAAAATTGTGAAAAAGCGCAACATCACATTTCAAATCCCCATAATTATCTTCATTCCTTGATTCGAGCAGAACTTTGTGCATTTTTCTTTCATCTCGCCGAAAAAGATACAAGGGAAATATGAATAGAAAATAATAGAGGGCAAGTGTAATGACAGAAAAATGTAGTAGAGACCTGTAATTATACGTGGCGAAGAACCGCTGGCAACGTTTCTGGTCCTGAAAGCCAGCCTCCTGGTTCCGGAGAATCATACGGCTCAGTCAGTGGCCGACTCCCGTGCGCGGAGGTGGAGGTATCGAGCGCGTTCGAAGCTCTCGTTGCGGGATCTTTTATTTTCGCGCTCCGGTAAAGTTTTGCGGTGTCTCGATTCTACACCCGGCGCAGTCAGAAATGACACCCGACAGGAGCACGTGGTTAGTCGACAACTTAATTTTTTTCCCAATGAAAAATAACCCACATTGCTCGAATTCTCGTTCGATTTCATTTTGGGAGAAACAAAAAGTTTGCTTTCGCTAACGATGCCGTCGAAATCCGGCGGGGAGACGGAAAAAAGACAGAGATGGCAGAGATAGTAGGGAGGGTTTCGCGTGAGTACGCAAAATTGCTAAGATCATTAAAGGCGGTGCGTTTGGTCTAAGGGCAGCCCCGGAGCGGGTCTGGCTGGCGTCGATCGTTTGGTTTGATCGTCGATCGGGGGAATTCCGTCGTCCTTCTAGGGATCTTCTCACGAGGATCGCGTTCGTGCGAAGAGCGATCGGGATCGATCTACTCGGGATGTGTACACGTGCAATACAGCTCGGAGTACTTTACTCGTCCAAGCGCCTCGTTAACCCGACAGCTTTTGCGATTTCTTGGTGTAAGGAGATCTCTCGCGTTCCTCGTTTCCTCGGAACTTGAATTCTTTAACTTCTTTCGATTCCTGCGCTTTTCTCGCATCGATCACTGTAATCCTATATGAAAAATTGCCGTTGACGATTCAATAATGACTATTTGATCCGAATCAACGTTTCATTAAATTTTTCATCCCTCTACATTCACCTTCTTCTCTCTCTTTTATTAAATTTATCGGAATAAGGAAGATTGAGTTGTTTCAATGAAAAATAGTCGAATGAAATTCTTGGCGTTGAGAATTTCCTCTCGAATTTTTAGAAATAACGGATTTTGTCGTCGGAAAAACTTCCGCTTGTCCTTAAGTGATACCCGAAACTTGAATAATGAAGAGCCCAATGAAGCCAGAATTTTGGTAACACATGTTCTTTCCTGCCTTGAGCCGCTTCATCTGTCAAAACATCCTTAAAGGAGACCGAATTGAAATAGGAGCAAAAGGATTTTCTCGGTAAAAGCATAAAATTTTCGCTTTCTCTTCGGCTCCCTCTTTTTTTGCGGCAATAAATTCGAGCGAAATCCATTAGAATCGAGAAAAAATTTCGCTTGAAATGACTCTTACAAAAAAGTATGATTCATTATGTGAAACTGTAAGTGACGTTCTAAATACTTCATAGTCTCTTTAGATTCATTAAGATACCGCGCAGTACCTTCGGATCGAAACACAAAGTGCATGGATAAAGGGTCATTGTTGCAAGTTTTCTTGTACCTTCTTACACCGAACCATGAGGAACAATAGAGTATGTTAATTTCTTCTTGAAACTCGGGGAACACGGTGCGAATTGAAAAAGTATATTTTTATTCAATGTTGCAAATGTATGTAAAATATTTACACGTTTGAATTTTGCTAACGCTTTTGAAGGTGAGAAAAAATTAGGGTCAAAATCAACTCGAGGGTTCGCTTAGAGAATTCACGTTTCCCAACCGCTCTTAAACGCGGTGCAAAGATTAACGTGTCATTTCGTGTCTTTCAAAAGCTGAAAGCACAAAAAACGACAGCTATAATCCTCGCGGAAATGCACGGAAATTCATGAATGTTGGCATTAAAAAAGTCAATTATCCCGGGACGTTTCCGGAATTTCATATCTATCGTCGTAAAATATAGAAAATTTCGTTATACGTTCCGGAAATATTTTTTCTTTATTGCCAGAATCTGTTTAGAGCGAGACTGTCTTTTTCTTTTCATAAATCGTAAAAGATGTTTTCAATGTGCTTTTGTCTTTCCGCTATTTCGTTACGAATTTGTTCGAGGTCAAGACGTGAAATAGCTTATGTTCCTAGATATTGCTTTCCGACGTTGAATCCTCGGTTTACAGCCACCGCTGAAACTGCCGAGATTTTCGTACGACGCTTTTCTACGATTCCGGATATAATTTCGACTTGTTGTCTTTCCCGGATTTATGTCACTTCCGCAACCTCGTCTGGGACGGAAAACTCAATTTTCTCCGTGCCACCGCCGTCTCCTTACTTTACCGCTCCAGCCCGATACTTCGGTAATTCGAATGGAGTACACGAGTTATTTCCTGCGATCAACACTTACCTTACAACATAAAAAATCCTCGACAAATGGTACTTTTCTATAATCGGAATGAATTCGTCAACGTGAAACTTGACGTCTTATTTAGAATAATGTCTAGCGCATTGTTATCTATTTTTGAGAAGAATACTTGAAGCGTACAAAGCGCTTGCAAGTGTGAAACGAAACGTTTTGCTCATGGACAATGTTGTACTTCATGGGTTATTTCGGCTACTATGGAAAAGCTGTTATTTTGGTGCCGTAAGTTAATACCCTCTGGATCCGACGTTTACCTCGTACATACCATGCAACTATTATCACAGTTTTGTTGTACGCAATACATACCAACTAAGCCACAACTGACACACGAGTGCGACTTTTGTTTCAATAACCACATTCCAAAAGTTAACGTAAGCCTTGTTTTCAATTTTTTTTAAATACGTTTTCCTCCGAATTATTCAGTTTTAGTTTTAGAGTTTGTAACAACTTTTTATTTTTCATCAGACCCTTATGTTCGTTACACAATTTTGCATGAATAAAACAATGAAGCACTGTTTTCGATATTTAAGTAGAGGAGAAAATTATTGCAAATTTTGTAACAAACAAAAGGAGTGGTTTAAAAGCTGAATCGATCGAAAAATTAAAAATGTAGTATTGAAAAAACTATTACAAACACAGTTGTTGATATTTTACGTAACAATTTTGTTTTTGACGCATAAGATTTATCTGAATAGGAGTCGTAAACATTTGCCTAGAATATATTTTCCTATGTCAAAATCATTTTTCTGTTTACCACTGATTGTAGCGAGCGCTCATACGTCTTTAACAGCGATGGAACATTACAAATTACGACTCGATGAGTTTCAAGACTTCCAGATGTTTTTTTGTAGTATTTTTTTGTATTGTCACCCAATACTTTGATGCCTACAAACTACGAGTATCATGTTTAATTAGTAGGCGCGGCAGAGGATCCTGTGCTCTCCTTTGACGCAGCCGACAAATATTTCCGTGACTCTTGTTCATCATGCACATTCGTCTAATGATTAAGGGAAAATGGGTACTTTGGTCGCGTAAAGCAGCACTCGGAGCGAGTTCAAACACAGCAAAGTTTCAGTAAATTGGGCGGTATCGTTACGAAATTTTCCGAGTTTTAATTGCGTTAAATTTGAGCAGCAAGGCACTGTAATATAATTTTCTATTACTTGAACTATTCAAATAATATTTAGGAATTTCACTAAATTTGTTAGTATTCCATTCTTTATCAAAGTTATTGGTGATTGGTTTTAGGAAATTGAAGAGTTTCTAAACCGGAGTAAATTATCCCTACTTGAATGCAGGTCACCGAACTTTGAAAATAGATAAAAAAAGGCACGATGCTCGACATTCCGACGTTGAGGGTCCTTTCGTTGCTGATAATACCGACGACAAATTGTCTAATTTACCACGCTCCCGGTTATATTTATGTGCATCTTGGATCTCTTAATTGCAGCAGGTCACGATGTACCGAATCGATAAACGAATCGTTCGTTCGGAAGACAAAAAATACTTCGTTTATGGAAATTTCGAAACATTTTCAAAACGTGTCTTTTAGAATTGTGAAATCTGTTTCTTTTACAGTTCATAAACGGCTTTTTTCATGTCTCATTAACTTTTTGTGAAATCGTTGTCATTACTCATGTTCTACACATCCCACATGTGATAAATAAACGCGTTTCATTCACGTACGTATCATTCACAGCGCGAGCTCTTTGTTGCGTTGATGAGAATCAAGTTCAAGTACATTCGATCTTTTGATCTTACGATGTTATAAAGTAACCAATTTTCCATACCATTCTCGAAACGTTAAAATTTTTCAAATACTTTTTGTTGACGTAAAAAAGCCCCTTTGACATCCTTTCAAACAAGTCATTCACAAGTTCAAGGTGTGTTCTTCCTTTCAAACAGGCCATAATTTATAGATGGCGAAACGCGCGGAACCAGCGTGCATTTTGATGTGTCATTGACCATCATGTATGCTGACTGGACGTTTCAACTAATACCACAGAAAAATGCATTCGAAGGCAATTTCTTGTTGCTGAAAGCACGCGTGCTTGCTTGACAGTGTTTTAACGTCCTCGAAATTGAAAATGCGTTCACGTGCGCTTTCCGGTTCGTACGGACGCAACGAATGAAATTTTCCAAACACATCGCACTCAATTTACAAAAAGGATGCAAATATTTCAGTGCAATGAACACGCGAGTTAAAACGCCGTTAATACGAGAGGATTTTAGAATTTTTATGTGATAAAAAAATTTTTCTTTTATCACGTCCGAGAGACAATCGAATGTACAAAGTCGCATCGCGGCTAATCTTTCTTCCACGAGCCAGGCAATTCAATAATCCTATCATCATTTCCACGCGAGTTATTCCAATGCGCGTGTATGTCTTGCGTCGTCTGGCGCCTTAAGATTTGATGCTGCCGTAAATATCGTACCAAGTTTGCATATATCTCTGTACACAATAACGTAATGATATCCAAGATCAAAGCAACGAATAACCAATTGAACGGTAATGATAATTTCATAGAAGCGAGTTATTTCGTGGAATGTCAACTACCGATTCCACTTGAGATATGGCAATTAATCGTCCGCGCCGAGACGATTCGAAAAATTGTGTTATCAAATTTCAACTGGACGTTGCGAATAAATTATTTCGTACGGCGACTAACCGCTTCGTTCTTTCCGTATCGTGTTTTTTTTGCATGGTAAGAAGGCCAAGAGACTACCTCGCAGAATGGCAGGAAATAAGTCTCGTCGTTGACAGACATCGATGAACTCTCAGATAATCAGTAAGTTCCTGTCTCTCGTTCTTCGATTACGTCTATCTAAAAGCCCTGCTGAATTTATTGGCCAAACTTGCGCATTCACGAGCGTTTCATTGCGAACGGTCATTCAAAAGAACGACGCTGCTTGACATTTATACACAAAAGATGCTAAATATTTCCGTCGGGATGCTTTGAAAAGTCTGCAGTTCTTTTCTTAAACAATGCCCTTTTCGCCCAATAAAATTGATGATAATACGCGAATAATGATGATATTTCATTCCACTCGTCATTCGAAGCCAAAGTATTGTATTACATTTATTCTACGGTCATTTGTGTAGTCTGTCTCCGCGTCGTGCTCTCGACCACGTGTATCTTTTTTAAAGAGATTTGTTTACACATAGACGTGCCGCGTTCCTTCATATTGTCCTCCGTACTTCCTTCGCCAAGCCATTTGCTTCTACAAGCTTCGTAATTACCGTGATCAAACAATGCTCCGGAGAATTGTGCCCCGGGCATAACCGACCAAGCAGAGCGTATATAACATACACGTGCAAACAAGTATTGATTACGTACACAGTCGCGATGTCGCTAAATTAATTTTGCAATTTTACAATTTTCCTTGCTTTCGAGTCCACAGAAAATATGGCAGGAATGTACATCAGTGTTTGCAATACGAGACTTCAAATATGTCGCGCAAATTGACGAGTTTGAATAAAATTTGCTTCGTCCAATGTAAACGTCGTTTGTGTAATCGAAAAAGTGGAGCTGATGAATTAATTCGGGACACTGGGTATGTATATATATATAAGACATATATGTATACATTACATGGAATCTCGATGTCTACTGGTGTGGTAAATGGCCGACGAGGCATACCTTGGTCGACCACCGGTACAACGTATAAGCTGCTCGGGATAGACTCAGATTGATCGCGGCCCTGTTCTTCTTCATGTAGAATTCATAATTTCCGAAGCCAGCGAAATGTTATTTACATTTGAAATATGCCCGGCAATTCGAACAGTCCAACCGTGATATTGCTTCAATAATTCAATGATTACATTTTGACAAAAAGCCGGGGAAAAATGAAAATGAATTCGTTCGAACTGCGCCTGCTCGTTTCATTTTGCGAGTCCCTGATGCATCGGAGAACAAATTCCACGGAATTTTTTAAACGTCAATGGTGGAAAAGCGCCGGTGAAAAATCACTTGAACGAGGGCACTTCGAGGTACATATTTTACGCGGGAACGACGTAAATACGTACATGCAAATTCGAAGTCGTATAGAAATGACTGCGGCGCAAGCTGGCTGCTCTTTATTGGTGTGTTAAACTGTTTTTCGAGCCAGCGCGGGGCCATGAAGAATGGATCTCAGCTCGCGGACGAGGCTAAAAAGACGATTTCGCTGTGAAGTAAAAAAGAATGGGAGTCCTCCGCATCGCCCCCTTCCATCATGTCGCCCCCGACCAGGCCCCGACATGTCCGCTGTGCGGCGAGTTTTACGAGCTCATATGAACTCGGCCGCCTTCAGCGTCTGAAATATGATTTGCTGAACGATGATTTCCCTGAAGGAGCTTCGTCTTCCTCTGATAACGCGGCTCGGTTTTCGATACGCGACGAGGTTTTCGATACGCGAGAAAATTTATGAAAATTGTGCAAAAATGCGGAATTCCTTCTTTATTAATTTTTTAAACAATTTTCGAACGCAAGAAAAATTTTTCAAAATTTGATATCATATTTATACCGAGTTATTTGAACAATAATTTTTATTAAATTCTTCACCTCGTTTATCGCTAACCGATATTTTCGATACTCCGAAAAAAAGATCAAACTTATATCATATTTTATTTGGTGAAATACCGCAGTATTCGACATCTATAAAGTGCAGCGTAAAATATTTGGATAATGCACACGCCGCGAGTTTTGTCCTCTGATAAAAACGAGGATAAATTTTACCTCGAAATGCGTATCGGAAATATCTTGAAATATCGCGAATAGTGGAAAGTGAAAACTGTTGTGTGCCGGAAATACATAGGTATTATAAAATATATTCGATAATATAATATTAACTTGAAACCTCACAAATGTTTAATCAAACAGTAACGTTTTGTTTACCGTATTGTTAAATAATGCAAGCAACAATATCTTCCTCAATAATAAATTTACGCTACGAAAAACCAATAGAAAAGATAACGCAAAGGGTTAAATGAGGCCGAAACTGGGTTAAAAGACACGTCGGAGTAAAAAATGCCGAACCCTTTCGGGAGAAACCAGACAACGATATCGCGCGATAGAATTCCCTTATGGTCTCCGACCTCGCAACTACCTGTTGCTCCGACTTTTCTCCGTCTCGCTTTATCGGACTCTCGAGCATCGCGCGTCTCCTTCCCAGCCCGTCTTTCTCATTCCGTCTCATCCTTTCTTTCTCTCCGCGTTTACTTTCCAACTCTCTCGTGAAACTTTGTCTCTTTCACTCTTTCCCGCCTTGTTGGTGGTTCCTCCTTTGCCCGCTACGTAGCTCGACTCGATGTTCTCCTGGTCTCACGAAGGCCTCAAACGTTGCACTCTGTTGCTCCGTTCTTCGCGTCTCCTCATTGCTCTTGCGCTCGTCCCAATGCTACTCTCTCAGCCGTTCAACTCGAGAGAGCTCTTTCGCTCGGTGTCTTCGAGCCAACCCTCACTCCACTGCGCTTTTTCTCTCTCCTTCTTCATCTTTCCCTTTTTCCTCTCTCCGTCCTCGCTCATTTTCTCTCGCTTCTACGAGTATTTCCCGCATTAGTCTTTCTTCGTGAACGTGAACCTTGCCTGCTCCACCGACTACTGATCTCTTGATCCCGACTCGCTTTCAATAGAAGAGAGCGGTTAGAATTGCTTACGGGTAGCGCTAATTACAGGACCGAAACGCATGCCGGGCTCGTTAGCTCGCCGAGGGACAGTTCGGACCCACCAGGCTGCGACGCGTATCGGCTATGCTAATCTTTCGACAATTCGGGGTGGCTTGCTGCGTTTGGGCGGTACGGATTTGAACACTGTTATTGCGTCTTGCGAGGCAACTACAAGAACTGACTCGCCGTAACTGTTCAAGTTTATCACGACGATTTTATCGCGACTGATTGAAGATATTTGAAATGACGCATTATCGAATTCACTGAATATTCGTTGTTTCGATTAATCAATGAAGCCATTGGTGGCGAGCTGGAATGAGGCATTCCATGAATTATTTAGGTACTTCCATTTCCCGGTTAGTTACCCCGGTTATCAATCCATTGATTGATTTATTTAAAGTATTTGGGTCGAACCGAAATTAATTTCCATCAGTTTATTTTGACTCGGCTTAAATCAACACGTTAAGATGTGGTAAGCCAGAAGATTTTTTCAGCGTTGCTTTAGAACACAAACACTAGAGTTGGAATTTCGCAAAGTAAACAGGATCCTCGAGATTTTATTCAATTTTTAGATCGATCTGCCGGAACCAACTGTTTCAAAGCTGAGTATCCTAAACGCAAAACATGTTTACGCGAATATTTAAAGATTGTAACGTCATGGTCTAACAAATTGGAGTTGTGTGTTCTTCCTGTATGACTGCCCACTTCCGTGAGAAAATAATCAATGCTGATTCATGCGGCATCTGTTTTTTACGGTTTGTTAACTACGAAATTGAGGGAATACTTGAAAAAAGATGAGAATGTACGGACAAGTTTTATCTTTTTCATTCAAGCTTGACGATTATTCGACGTTTCTTCATTTTTGGAATGGACAATCTTGCAAAAGATATCGAAGCGTGTTTAACAGCCACTTTTGCAAATCGCTTTCAATACTTTGAGAGGGTCTGACTCTTGTCGCAAAGAGTACGTCGTGACCGTTTTTCCCTCTTTGTCGCTTTGAACGATAAAAGGGTGCATAGACAACGAGGCGAAGAATTGAAGCAAAGCTAGAATTACTTGATAATTAATTGGACGAACAAGCGACTCCGACTAGCTACGAGGGCACTTATCTCAGCACCGATCTACAAAAATATTTCGATGTATAGATATTGAAAGTTTGAAGAACTTTCATCTGGCAAATTAGTACTGCGAACTTCAATTATTTGATCCTTGAATCATTCAAGTTTTACGGAACATTCGAAACGGAATTCTCATTGCGATATGAGGAAAGTTTGACGAATGGTTGTGATGGAATAGTTTATCAAAATCGCAGCGTTAATTTCCAGGGCTCCCCGGAATAACAAATTGACTCCATATTTTGTAGTTTTTCCGTTATCGCGATTTTTTATACCTTGAATATCATTGT
Organism: Zelostemma sp. ZL-2020; assembly: GCA_022816865.1. Taxonomy (NCBI): domain Eukaryota; kingdom Metazoa; phylum Arthropoda; class Insecta; order Hymenoptera; family Platygastridae; genus Zelostemma; species Zelostemma sp. ZL-2020. Next base: position 50,517 of record JABFQM010000054.1, on the reverse strand, counting down.
TCGTTAATGTTTTCCGAGAATTATTTTACTTTCAACACGTTCTTCTAGGATAGACGTGATTATAAAAAATGTTGAAGTCAATTGGTTCTTACAGCAATTGTGTAGTTGAGAATAAATTCCATTGTCTATGAAAAATTTTTCAATTTGACGGCCAAATCGCTTAAATACATAACATTATCGAAAGGAATTCTTGCGCAGTCTAATTCTATTGATTTCTTAAATGGAATTTTCTAGTTCCAATCAAGATTTTTATACGATTTTTTAGACAATGATTGAAATGCTTCTATTACTAATTGGTGAAATCATGAAATTGACCGATCGATTACAAGCTGTTCAATTATTAACTAATTAATTTTAAAGTTACGTTCTCTCCGAACAATTAATTCACCATCAATTAATTCACTCTCTTCGTAATCATTTATCATTTCTCAGCTTTCGACTTCTATTTGTTTTAAGGTCTTTTTCGGAGAACCTGAATAAAAATGATACAATCAGTGAACTAATCATTCATTTTTTAATTGTTTTCAGTAGCGAACACGATTTCAATTCGGGGCAGATTCATTACATTTTCTGAAAACATAACAAAATTTTAATTTCAAGGGTTTTATATATTTCAGATCGAAAGAGGTATTAATAAAAATACCAAATTCGTCACAAGCTCATTTTCCAAAAAACGTTATTCCGAGTCATTCTTCCGAAAATCCATGGATATATTCATGCGGCTTAAGTAGTTCGAATGAAACTAAATTATTCCGAAACGCACAACGTAACGAAATGTTAATATTCAAGACACGTTTGGGTCGAAGAAAACGGCGATGGTTTTGGTATGACAAAACGTATCTCTTTTGACAAGATAATCTAAGCATTCGTTATATCATTTTCGCTCTCCGAAATCCACTCGCTTGGATTCCATTCACGGACAACTGTCGGAAACTTTGATTAACGCCTGCTTAAAAAACATCAAGCTCGTGAGCCACTTTAACAACGCAACTCCAAGGTGCTAAAGAATGCAAATCTAATTTGCACATTTTATATCACGACGAATCTGTTATGATAGAGCCGAAATATTTCGGCGAACAACGGTATTTTCAGCATCGATTGCAATTTATTTTTACGAGAACGCTATTTTTCAAATGAGACGTTTCATTATAAATATTTCTACAGTCTTCGTGTGATTTTTGTGCCCTCGAGCTGCTCGAAATCTGAAGCCGACGTCGTCGAATGTTTACAGGACGAGATTGTTTCGAGTGCCGTTTCTTTTAGAATGACCGACCACTGTTGTGAGCAATCTCGGATGATGCCTCCGAACGAGCATTACGAGGAGGAACTTTTATTACTTCTTCCCCGGTGACGCAATCAAGGATGGGATATAATTACCTTTTTTCTCCGCAATTTTTACAAATGAAACACAATTATACAGGAATGTAAGAGTGGCTTTTTAAAGATTGCGTCTCCGTTTCGAAAACAACAGAACATTAAAAAGGGAATTTTAATTCTCAATATCGATGTTGGATGATTATTTTTTTCTAACTTCGTAAGAGACGAAGAACCCAAATTCCACGTGACATTTCGAAGCTCCTTGATAACCCAGACGATCTCAAGTTGATTACGCCCTAATCTGTAAAAGTATTGTTCCAACCGCGTTCGTAGATGAGATAACAAAGGCTGCCAAAGCCCTCGAGAAACTGTCCATTACTACAAACGTCGCGTGGTTTCTCGTGTTTTCCCATCTCGTTTCATATCTACTTAAATCCGCAATTCGTTCTCGCTCCGTAGGGTCTTCATCGCGAACATTTATCCCATTTTTACGTAACGACGACTTTTATACTCCACGTTTTTTTGTTTCAGCCGAGTTCAACGCTTCGAATGTAATCTTTCAGAAAGAATTTTTTTTTCCCTTCGTAAACGATCAGTCACGAAAATACGTTTCGCAAATTTTAATCAAGTTTCATGCTTTCAGAAGTTAAAGCACGATTCGATTTTTCAAAAGCCGTAGATAAAACATTATACATCGTGTTCTTTCTATCGCTATGTATTAAAAGTCAACGTAAAAAAGCTTTTACGTAACAGTGAGACGGATTCTTCATTTGTTATCTTATAATAGGATTGTTGTATCTGAACTTCGGGACATCTAAATGTAGGCCGTGTCCTCGGAATGTCGGAAAAGCTCGCGTTAAGGCAGATTTATATCTTCGGAAATCGCGAGTATTACCGCTCGCGGCTGAACGTGATTAGAGAAAATTCAAAAGGAGTTGCATTAAAAAAAAGGGCAGGAATAAATTCTCCCACCGTAGAAACACATTTACGGATGAGTAAAAGCATAATATTTGAATGATAAAAGTTTCGGAATCTTTTATCGCCGTGTGAAATGCGACAACGCGGGGATTGAAAAAGTGCTGCATAAACAGCAACTGGAGTATAATGAATAAATTTTCGTCTGTCGACATCAAGTACTCGGAGAAATTACTGACTTTTCAGTAACGACATTGGGATGCAAGTTGGAAGTTTCCTAATACGGTTGACCGGTAAAAGGCATCCTCGTAGCAACGTTGAAACGGAATGACCACCGCAAACTAAGGATGTTGGATTATGCTGCAAGTATACCCGAGGAACGTGCACGGCAGGCTTGCGGCGAACTTTATGTGCTCTTGAATGGGAATGATCCGATCCATTCAATACCAAGTTTCTCAAAGGTCGTTCGAGACTCAAACAATTACAATTCGAAGCAATATACCAACTTGCCGGCTTCACCACTCGAGGATTTCGAGCGTTTCAATCATTCCAACAACATTTGATTTTACAAATGAAGCATTTACCGTCTTTTTTTCAATTTATTCCTTATCAATATCGGATCTCTTTCCGCAGCAAAAATACATCGAGTTTTACGTGACAGCCAAACATCGAATCTCGAGAAAAATCTAGTATCGAGGCGCGAACAATGAACGATATCCAGCGCCGTTTGGTCATTTAATTTCTAGCTACACTGCACATCGATTCTTTCCCGTCAGTGCGGCATCATGTAGCACGCGATGCAGCAATCGAGAAAGATCATAATCGTAATCTTCATTAATGTCTGTTGCTACACATCGATTTCGGCAGGAACGATGAGGTCAGCGAAACGCGAGAGCCAAGTAAATATTCGCCGGTCTCGAATCTGGGTGGCCCAATCACTGATTCGTTTCGTGCCGGAAGAAAGCGAAGCTTGTTTCAAATTATCCAGATTCGCTGTCATTACTCGTACGTTCGACTATTTCGGCTGCCGACCGCAGAGCAAAGTTTCGACATTATTATGGTTTAAAAGTTAAACTGGGGACAAGGCCATGAATCGGCAGTTTTTGCCGAGTTTTGCTGAACTCGTCAAATATTTCTATCGATTATTTCCATTCGAAAGAAGAATTTCAATTACTTTTCATCGACTTTCATTAATAAATGAAACATTCGACATTAATAAATTTATTCAAAAGATTTCAAAGTGATTGCATTTTTTATATTCAATTTCCGATTTTTTTAGTCTATTCTCGAACAGATATCCTGCAATTTATTTAACACTTCAGTTATACTAAATTCAACATAAAATCTGACTGGATCATATTTAACACACAGCTATACAAACGTAAAGCCCCATTTTCCACAAAGTTGAACAAATGAAAAAAAACAAATTGAAAAATGAAACGCTCCAATCCAAGTCTGTTCCGATCGACCAAAACGCGTGGTATAATGCAGCATAATGCCCGTTGTTTGCTGTTATTTATACTTGCTCTCGCTTTTGTCGGAACGCACGTTTGTTTGACTACGCCGACAAGCAATTGGTCATTCCAACGTGGGTGGATCCTAGTGTGGAGCCCGCTCGTTAATTAACGCCTTAAGTGCGTTTGACATTTGGCATCACGACATCGGCTCAAATTTCGTACGTCGTCGCTATGCGAATGGCAATGGCACGGGTAATTAATCCAATTGACGTCGCGCGCCGCGCCGTGACGTTTTGCGCGGTTGCAGCCGTGAAGCACTTTCACAGGTGTGCATGACATTTATGTATTAGTCGCGCATCGCTACTGTCTTCATTAATTAGCATTTAGTTTCGCAGTAATGTGGCGCGCGATAGCTTCAGCCGAAGGGAATATCAGTTCCTATTTTATTCTCACACGGCGTTTAATTTATTCCCCGGCTGTGAAAAATCCTGTTCTATGTTTCCCGAAGATTTGAGATATTAGTTTTTCGTCACATTTATCAATGAAAGATTCGACGTAAACGGTAGCGTTTTATCGCGTTCATATGAAAGATAAAAAGCTGTTGATTTCGTGTGACACAGCGTGGGATATTTTTAACCCATCTGACTTTTATGTCTGGAATGATAAGGACCTATGAATGGAATTTTTGTTTTCGTCCCAACGGTTCTCGTGTAAAAAAGCGCCTCGTATCTTATCGGGATACTTGTAAAAGACGATAACTCGTAGTAATCAATTAACGGACAACGAATGTGGAAATTTAAAAACCTACGCACTTTAAAAATCTACGCACGAAAATTCATGTTTTTTCACTGTGAAAAGTAAACTGCTTCGCTGTGGTGTTGGATGGGACCGGAGAAATATGTTAAGTGGGCAAGTCGCGTGAGTCACCCTGTAAACGAATATGTACCGTCGTGATTTTGTGGCGCGTGATCGTGATTATGTCGACGCATTAATAACAAGCCGGCGTCTCGAGTACGCCTGACGCCTTTGAGTGTTATTTGTTCCTCAACGAAAGAAAAAGAATCGACGAAGGAAGAGAGAAACGGGGATCGCGAAAATCGAATAATTCGTACGGGGCGTAATTGCACATGATCCATTTTTTGAGATTCGCTTCTAATAAATGTCCGATAATGATCAGTTGCGGGAGAAGATCAATTAAGGAGATTAAAATAGACCCTTGATCATTTCCAGTGCAATCAAATTTGACGAAGGGTTTCTACGTGACGGAGATGACGAAAGAGCGGTTCAGCGCAGAAAGTTTTTTATGCGTTTATTGCGCAAGGTGGAACGGAAAAGACTCGGGCATTTGACAATACATCTAGCGAAGAATAGGTCATGCCGTTAAACTCGAGGATAGCTGACGTAGTGCTAATGAAACCTCAAACATAACCGAACATGAGGGAAATCTTTGGTCAGTAAGATGAGAAAATTGTCTTGTTCGTTTAGCAGAGGTGTTCTAAGGGTATTTCTTTGTTGCTAGTCAAAGAAATTTTTTAAGGAACAATGATTTTCATACTAAATTTGCCGTTTCTTAAACAAATTTAAGAAATGTCAAACGAACGTTCTTCTAATGTTTGCTAAAGTATGTTTTATCAAATTGATTAAACTTTGGAAACTGTTTGGTGCTAAACAGAACATAGAATAAAAAAAACGGGGTGAATAATACCATCTGTTTGTTCTCGCATCGATGCAAAGAGATTTATTGAAAATGGAAGATAATTAATATAACCTTTATCAACGAATAAAATTCAGTATGAATATTGAACGGTCTAATTAGCGCAGTTATTCTCATCGACGAATATACCGAGTCTAAATTAAACGGAAATATGTGAAACTGAAATAATTATTTGGCCCATGAATTTGGAGTGGGAAATTTATTCCTTGCTTGAATATTATTCGACGCTGTTGTTCACAATTCTAATTAACGTTGTTTCCTTGGGCAGAAAATCATGCTCAATTTCAAAAGAAAATAAGTGGTTTGAAATTTATTTGTTAACGCTTCATTGTATTTTCACGAATTTCAACGCAAATTCTTCGTTTAGGAAACTTCAGTTTGGATTTATAAACCGACTGTACAGTGAGTAGCCACGTTTTTTAACGATATATAACCTACAATAAAGGAAGGCTGCGAGGGCTGCGCAAGAATAATGGGACTTGCGGGTGCTGCAAGCACGCTCGATGAATCGAACGAAACTTTTATCGCGAACGAAACTAATTTATTTCAATGGCGAGAGTTCTTTCGGCGGAGTCGTTTCGCGCCTCGGTCTGCCTTTTTTCTTCCCTATTCGCAAAGTTGTATTATCTAGTATCGAACTATGTTTTCCAACCTTTTTCGCAATAACTTCAAAATTTGTTGCTGCGCTTTTTATTCGGAAGAATTTAATAACGCCTTATTTACAAAGCGACTTTCGCGACATTTAGATTTTATCAGGAGAAACAGTACCAATAATGGCACGTCGTTATGTTCGCAACTGCACAATTTTCAGTTCTACTGAAAGAGCCCCCGCTGCGAGACAGATTAATACACAAAGTTTCAAGTAAAACCTGTTTAGATATTTTTCGCATGTAATTTGAATATTTACAAGTGAAAATTAGATGCAGTTTCAATTGAATTATAAGACGAAATTTCGAACTGAAAATTTTAAACCAAGTTAAACTATGATGGGATTTGTTTCTATAATTTCATTTCAGAACGTTTGATTCTACCGGGATGGATTATTTCGTATTTGTTTGAGTGGATAAATAACCTGAATCTAATCCACTCGAATTTAATCACGAGCAAAACAAGGTTAGTTCAACTACTATTTTCTACGCCGGAAATCGTTCGATTCGATTCAATACTGGAAATCACGAAGTTTATGTAGAGCGATAATATTTTACTTAGGGAAAATTACATGATTAACACAATAATAATGGAAATTTTGATTCCAATACCGACAACTATCAACTTGAATCACAATTATGTTGTTATTCAAATTATTATTTGTTATGAGAAAATTAATGCATTATTTTGTGCATTAATTAATGCACTATACTTTTCACTCGTATGATCTCTGATCATAATCAAATCCTGATTTTGTCTATGTCTTCATAGGTTAAATTAAGGAAAATCTGATTACTTGAAGGTCGTAAAACATTCATTCCCTCTCCATTCGCGAGGACGTAACAATTGAAACTTGGAATTTTTCAATCTCTTTTCTTCTACAAAGAAACAGTTTGAAAAAGTTATATTCATAGTCATTTTTATTAGATAATTAAATGGGATGGTGAGATCGTAGCGAATGCGACAAAAATGTCGAATGCTGAGCGTGCATAATCGAGCACTGGCTCATGAATAAATAAACTCGACCACTCGACCTACAATCAAAATTCAAAATATTCGTCAAGTCCGCTTGTTAAATAAAAACGTAACGCCTCGATGTAAAAATCATTTTCACGCCTTGCGAAATCAGTAAAAATAAACACTAGAATCGGTGCCGAGTTAATATTATCTCAGCAATTCTTTAAATAGAAAAAAGTACGTCTGAAATTCGCTGTACCATAACTGACACCATAAATTGTGAAGGATTACACGATCGCAAGAAAAAGTTGTGATAACGTATAAGTGGGGACAGCGTACGAAGTTCACTGTCGAGTCAATCGAGTATTTTTCTCCCAAGAAGCATTTTGTCGAGAACATCTGCCGCTCATTGGCAAAGTTCTCGGGTATAAAGTTTCGCATGACTCGCGGTCGTTGCAACAAGTACACCGACGGCCGCCTTGCAGTCTCGTCAGCGTAGACAGCGCGGCGCTGCACATTCAATGGAAGTGGTATTATGCCATTGCCCGGGGCACCGGCGGCTCAAACGTCGATGACTCTTGGCTCATTCCCGCGTGTTCAATCGGAGTAATGACGAGACGATAAACGAAGTGCGAAATTTCAGTCGCGCCGGGATTCAGAAATTGAGTCATTACCGCGAATGCGTAAAATCAAACCTTTCGTCATTGAATGCGTAATCAGTTACCACCACCGAGGATGGAGTGTATGCACATTTTCCGACGTCGAACGCCCAGATAATTCTTTTGAAAAAAAACGGCGATCGGTGCGGAACACTAAATCAGTTTTCCATCGATTCCATTTAGCAGCTCGCGAAAAGATCTGGCGGGAAATTATAAGCTCTCTACGTTGGCGTCGAATGCGAGGATCGGAAAGCGGCGTTTCTTTTCATCGACATCGTTATTTACGTTTACGATGTCGCCTAAAAGTGGGACATTTGCATTTGAGAAACGAGGGAGCATTGAATCCCGACTTTTTCCATCCGGTTCGTCGTTATTTATGAATGATTTCAAATTTATACATTTCGAATTAACTTGGAATCCAATTTTGCTGAATACATTTTTTAACTGAAAATCTTTCCCTTGAGCTTTTCCGGAGTTCAAAATTAACGGCGTCTCTTGTCATTCGCAGAAACGCCGAAGGCGATGTTGGAATCGTTTCCGTCGAAGAGCGAAGGGATTTCGGATTGTGTGATCCGTATTGTGAGCTTTACAACATCCATTTACCAAACTATTCTGAAAGATGACAAAAGCTTCATTGAAATTGTCTATAAAAACGCGTTCCTCGTCAAAAAAACGTCGCACGAGACCCGCCCCAATTAAAACCCCAGCTTTATAAACGAATCTTTTATGTTTCAGGTAAGTTTCGAAGCCCACGAATTCTCGGGATCGGAAGTGAAACCAAGAGGCAAAGCTCAAACGTCTCGCAGAGATGGTGCACGTTTCGAGGTAACTTTAAAAATACTCGGCAATTTTAATTACTCTCGGTCAAACGAGAACAATTGACGAATGTACAGGGACGTTGAACTGTTCCTCAGAAGAGAAAGAGGAAACGATCATTTCGAAGATTGAAGCAACTCATGCGCTTTAGAACAATGGGGAGTCGCGAGTCAATTTAAATCATCATCGCTACATGGTGGCCTTTTCGCGGAACGCAAATAGAGAGACTCAGAGAAGTTTACAGAGAGCTTTTCATATTGTGGCAGTGATGCCCACGGAATATTCAGCAGACTGCATTTGTTGTTTGATTTTTGCGTCTCGTCCCCTCGCAATCTCTTAGTCCGTCTGCCTCTCTACCCTCTCCGCTCGTTGTCTTCCACTCCCCGTCTCTTTCCCTTCATCTCTTTATCTCTCAACTCGTTGCATTATTTTCGCTTTCTTGACTGTGCCTTTACAACCCCGCATACGTGCAGCACTGCATTAATTACAAAAGAGAACTTGGATGCTCACTTATAAGTCGTTCTGTCGGCAAGTGAAATGGCTCAAATGATGCTGTAGAAGCCCGCGTATAGACAGCGCATCAACCGCAAATGTACGCAAAGTTTGAAATCACGGAAAACAGAAGCACTCGGTCGTGTCTGGCAGCGAAAAAGCGAGTCTTCGTAATCGTATTTAAGTTTTTTTATGAGCGCCGAGAAAGTACTCGAAATTGTTTTGGAACTCTCCGTTGTATTACGTAACATTGGAACGTGAAATGTAGCGTTCACTATTGAACGGCACTGAAAACTTACGTAAAAGTAATGGCACACTTTTTATCTGCTCTAACATGCATCTTTTTTTCGTTCGAGCTTCGGTGTTTTTACGATCTTACGTGGCGTCTGACATGTTTTATGATACATATATCGAAGCTTAAGGCGAGATCATATAGTAACCAAACTCCTCTCTGGACCTCGTGATTGATATGCCATCCCTTTCAGGCCACACAGGCTCCGAGTCGAGAATGAAATGAATCCGGGACCACACTTTTAATCCTCGAGAATCTCAAAAGATTGCGATATTTTCATCTACATTTCGTCTTATCTGTTCGAATAACATTTGTGCGGTTTTTCCGATTCTTATGTTTTTTTTATAGCATCGATATCACTTTGTTTAATGGAAAGTCATTCCCATGAAAGCAACACATTCAAGAGGCACGACTGATAACGAATCCTCGCGAGTGGTTTCACGATTAATGACACTTGTCAAGCGTTAAACGCGTCCAAGTCGTTTCAGATTCTCGTCCACGCGTTTCTCACGTCAGATTTCCCGGTTCAAAGTTTTCTCCGACCTTTTAACTCTATACAAGCGGTTCTTAATCGGATCCAAGTTTGCGATAACATACCCTTTGGCAAGTACATCTAAATTATAACGAAATAAGACGCCGACCTGCGTTCAACGGGCTCACAACGTTCTACTACAACTCGTGCTCTCGTGCAAATTATTAAAGTTTCTTCGGATAATGGTAAAACAATTATTCTCTTCTCTCTATGTTCTACTTCTTCCTTTTCTTCCTTTTATCTTTCTGGACCACTGTCTCGGCCTACTGCGAATCGAAAAATTTGTGGGATTGTTTCGTACCGTGGTCGTCGTCTTCTTACCGGAATCCCTTCGACCCATCTTACGGATATTCGAGACCTGTTTTTAAGGCTCATATATAATACCTGCGACAATCCCGCACGGTAGCCGAGCTCCGTGTCGGCTTTCGTAAAGAATACAAACGTCTTTCCTCTTTTTTCGTATTTTCTCTCTTTCTATATTCATTAGATTATTACCATTTCTCTACTTTAAAAAAATGCACTCCCTTTCATGTTATTCAAAGAAGGTACTTTTACAAATTCTCTTATATATCATTCTTTCTTCGTTTCTCGTAAAATTGTGATCGATGGAAATTTAATTTATATTGGAACCCATTGAGAAGCGTGAAATGGAGAAGGAGCTTATCGAAATAAATTAGCTTTGAGGGAGTAAAAAAAGTTTAATGTCCATAATTATACGTTTCATTTTTTCGCGTGTCGTTTCTACTTTGTCGCCTCGTTAAGGTCAATTTCTCTGAATATTATCAGGCAAGATTCTATCTTCGCGGAGCTTTGCTGCGATACTTTTATGGTGACGAATACCCACAAGCATTTTAACATCGCGCACAGTTTAGTTCCGAATAAATCTAAACTTTCATCGAGTTCTCGCCCGAGTTTCTGTGAAATTAATAAATCCGTGGTGTCGCCAAGTTCAAAGATCTTTTATTAACGCAGCTCATTCATTTGCCCCGGCGGTTAACCGTGAACTACGAACCGAGGTTGCGCAAGGCGTCTCGTAAAATTACAGAAAAGTTATACGTTCCCACTCGAACGAAAAACGACTTTACGATAGGATGAAACGTTTATTATTCATTAAGCCGAGGAATCGCGTAATCTGAAGTCCATACATCATATTTAGTGCCGTTTAAAAATTCGCGCGCTAAAGATACTCCGTCCCGCGGCGAGTCTCAAAGAAGTGAAATTCCCTCGAACGGAAAGACGAGATTAAGCCGGGAAAATTCACCGCGAGGGAGTTGAAGGACGGTAAATCATTCGCAAACCGCTGGCTTCGGAAGTTTACATTCGCTGAAGTTTGTCGCTTCGTGGATAGATATACTGTTGATGGAGGTCAGTACTCGACTGGTGAACTTGCACGCCTTCCTTTCGTCAGGATACGGAAGACGAAACTAAGTTGATTGAGACGGATACGGAGCGGGAAAAGAAGGGACGGAGACGGATAACCTCGCGTAGCATTCACTGGTCAAGTGCGAACTGAAATTGAATTTCCCGTTCCGCGTGCTGCGGCTTTGACCTCTCTTCAATTGCAATGGGAACTCGCGTCTCATGTGTCTCGTACTTCCGGTAAATGAGAAGCTCTGTTTTGCACGCGTATGATGCATATGAATTTCAATGGCATTTGATCACCGCGAATTCCCTCTAATTTCTCAATTCCTGAAATAAACTGCCGCCCAACTCAAGTTTCAAAGGACAAAAAATAACGCGTTCCATGCTGTATGAGAACCGTTGCTCGAATTACATGAAACTTTTTTTATTTTCAATGAAAGACTTCTTCTCGTAACTCAGGGTTCTTTACTCTACGAGTCTGGCAGCGAAAAGTAACATCCGAAACAATCCATTTGTACTCCCTCCGGTATGTATCGTTGTTTTGGATTTTTATTTCACGGTGAGAAAGAAAAGCCAAGATTTCCAACCTGCAGGGGTTGTATCGCGTGATTCTATCGTAATATTTGCAATTCTTTTCCCTTACACGCGTCAGCTCGTTAGTACTCGAGGTCTTTTACGACTTCGCAACCCAAGATATAAACACGCGTAAATTCGTTGATGCGAAAATCATACTTGTAGCACTAAGTTGTGTTTTTGTTTTAAAACATTTTGTGATCCCCTCCTTAAGATAAAATAGATATTTCGCAATTTTTATTGTTATTACTGATCATCTTTTATACAAGATTTGTACGGGATTGAGTTTCAGGGCTTTTAGCGAGTTCTTTTTCCTTGCTTTATGATTATCGAAACAATGACATACCGGGACCGTCAGAAAATTACGTGATTGAACAAATTCTTTGAAACAAAACAAATATCTACATACGAAACTCACTAGGACGATTTTTCCGATGATTTGTAAAAGCAAGTTTCAATATTACTCGTTTTACGAACAATGAAGGCCGCTGCCTGTTTATTAATCACGAATTCATCATTCACGGTCCGTAAAAATATGCTGGCTTTGTACAAATAGAAGGAGAATAGAACAGTTTTTTTAATGTAATAATATACTTTTGTCGGCTTCCAGTTCCTACAAATTCCGGTATTTTTTTAGGGTTGAGTACTTTTCAAATGCCTGATGGACGTAAATGTCATCACGCAGCTGACACAACAAACTGCTCAAAACTGAGACCTTTGATCGTACCGTTCTGCATGTTCGAATAATGTTCTCCTGTTATCCTTTGTTGTTAATAAACACGAATAGAGTTTTTCGAGTTCAACCGACGTTTCAATTTAGTGCCATGACTTACATCATTCGGCATTTCCTCAAAAGACGATGCTCAGGAAAAATGAAGAGCAAAAAAGAAATATTTTTCCAAACAAACTTATGAATACGTTTCGTTCGAAAAGTTTATTTAATTTTGTCAGAATTCTGTATTGATTTTTCGGGAATATTTTCTGTACGAATTGTCGATTGAAATAATAAAAAATGAAGGTAAGTTTGAAAGCATTTCGAAATAGTTTGAACAAAAACAGGGTCAATTATAATTCCAAATGGAGGTTGAGCGTGAAGCGCATTTAATTTAGTTTCCAGAAAAATATTGAGTATTCCTCATTCGAAAATATAAAGTTTACTCTATGACTGCAGTTGATTCACTGCCACCAGGGAAAATTCAATAAAATGTTAAAAATATGAACCACATTTAGTCGCTTTTCAAAAAAGACGTGCATGTTACACGATCCTCTCAATACTTTATAGCTGCAGTAAATTTTCCCTTGAAAGTGCTGGTAGTTATTTTTTTTACTTGCGGTTCCGTAAAGTCGGCAACACCTTTTCATTTCGCAACTGCGAAACATCGTCTATAGATACAAAAATGTTGAAAAGTTTTCCCCAAGTATTAAATTGCACGAGTTGAAAATTACTTCTGAACAAATGGAATGATTAATGTTTAACAAACTGCGAATGCTTTCAAACTTTGTTTTACGTCTTCGCCTTTAAAAATATGTATGAATTCAATATGGAAATTTTTAACGTCCTGCGGTTTGCATTAACCTTCGTACTCGTTATTTCCTCACGCATCTCATGGTTTTTGTCAAAGTGTTTTCGGTTGTGAATTATCGTATCCGCGTTTACGAGCGCATGCTCGAAATCGCTAAATGGCTTCCGGGCATAACCGTACATAATAAGGATAAATAAATATATGCTGTGCACTTAAGTCGCCTACGCCACCAAGTGCCTCAAAAACTACGAAAAAAAGAAAAAAAAAAAACAAAGTTCAGAGGGGCCATTCATAAAAAAATAAACGTTCGCAGCCAGAAAGGGTAAAATATGTTAAAACCGCATAGGGGAATATGACAAAATTTTCAGCAAATCAACGCTTTATTGACTCCGTCAAATGCCGGAAAACTTCCTGAATAAAGCACAGAGGTGCAAATTCGCACGGTTCTCAAGTTCCCATCCTTCCTATCTAAAGGGCACGAAGGGAATGCAGGTTCTAATGCATGGATAACGTAAACTGATGCTTTGAAATCGCACCTGCATGCACTCAAAGGACCTAGACACTATTGCTATGATAACGCTGTACATAATTGTTCCTAATTATATCTAATACAGATGAATCATTAAAATTTGCAATGAAAAAGCACTTGGGTCGATCATATCATTTGTTGCTTTTAAATGTATGAAATAATGTGTGAATATCATAAAACGCCTCTACCTTATGGGACTCTAAATGTCAACAAATTTAATAGTCACTCTTCACTTTTCTGCCATTTTTAAGGCCTGCGAATATACTTTTCTCTAGCGCGATGATTCGACTTTTTTGTGTCTTTTGGTGTAAGAGAAGATAAAAAAACACAAATATTCAGTACATGTATATTTCAGAGAAATTTCATTTGTAATTTATTTTCGCAACTTCTTTGCGGGTAAATTTCTCTTTCAATTGAAGGAATTAGCGTTGGTCAGTTAATCCCCATTGACATGCTTAGGACCGATAGGATTGTCAGCCAAGAATTAATACCGCATGAATAGCTCGATTCCGGATACTTATACGCTTATTAACTGTTGAAAGCTATTCAGGCGTGACAAATTTTGATTTCGGTCTTCGCATTTACGAAATTCATTTCAAATATTCGGGTTTATAATGAAATTATATTTGATCGAAAAAGCCTGACTTGAAATTTATGCAGTGATTGTCAATCTCTTTTGTTTCATAATAAGATATAAAGATATTTAATCAACTACAGTTATTAATAGTCGTTCATTAATTAACGTTATTATCAATTGGCGTTCGTTCTGCCTCACCCTGATGTTATAAAAGAGGAATAAAATAATCGAATCTGTGATTATCTGAACGCGTTCACGATAATAAAAGATCGTGCGTCATGCACGCACATTATTCGATGTAAACGTTAAAGACTTTCTTTTCTGCAAAATATTACATACATTACTGAATTTCAATTCAAAATTTCAACCGTTTACGCCAAGAATGCTAATTCCTTTCTATTGATTTCCAAAATAACAAACAACGAACACAAAAATACCCAATGGAGTATTTATAAAACAATAAAAATCTTATGAATATTCAGTATTGTACTTGCAAATAAAGCGCGAAAAAATAGATTAACATTTAACGCAGTAAACAAACGAAGGGAATCGTTTTTCGATTAATTTACCTTTTAAAACAATGAATCATTCATGGCTTTCCATTCGAATGCGTCCTCTTGATTAAATATAAAACAATTTGTGTGCTACTTTTCGTAATTTATATACGAGGTTGATGATCAGAATCGTGCAAAAACGGCGATTAAGAAAAAATCTTCATGAATTTCGCATCATACATGGCGCCAAGAATCGTTCATTGAGTAACTCGAAATGACGAAAGCGCAAATTCATTGAGCTTCAACTACGAAAACGAATACGCGTAGGCTGAGATACAAATCAGTATCCGCTCGGATAGGAAACATCCCGGACGTTAGCGCGATAATATTGCAACCCCCGCATTTCCTTGAATCCTTGGACCTACCGTATTCTATCGGAAAATACCTTCATTTTCGCCATCTCCATGTCCCTCGATTTGTTTGATCAGCTCCCGCTGTACAAATCGTTCTCCAAATATGCATTCCTTGCATATTTTTCGACCCCAAATACTTCGCAATATAAAATTCGAGTGAGAAGTGTATAAAAGTAGCAAGGCTCCGAATAGATTCTTTTTGCCGACGAAAATGTTCCAGCTGTGATTATTGGAAATGCGTTCAGAACTGCTCAAATTCAGATGTAAGACTTTTAATTATATACCTTTTTCGCCCCCCATCATTTTCTTAAATACTTCGGGAATTGCGGTCGAACCTTTTCGATTCCGAATCGCTGAAGGCAAGGAATCAGTCGATCCTCGAAAACTTCTTCTAATTTGACGGGATTACCATTTTTCATAGAAAAAATGCTGTCATTTCCATAATTCGTTGAGGTAGAACAAATCGAAATCATATTAAATTCCGATTGTGACGTTATTATTAAGTGTTCGTCTGCACACGACACACTAATAATGTTTAACCTTAACTCAAGTTTGACGCCGAATACCACAAAGGAGGAAGCTCCCCAAGGAAAATGAATGGAGTGACTGGAGTAATGCGACTTAATTATCGTGCGACAAAAGTTTTTCCCCTGGAATAACGTACCCCACGTGCTGCCGACGACAGTGAACGATGCCATCCGCAGTGTAGCTCGAACCTCTCGCGTCTTAGAGTCTCACCGAAACGAAGTGTTCTCGACTACAATAAAGACATTCTTTAACATGCTATCTCCTCAACCCCAGGAAATCTGTCTTCAATACCAATTAGAAGACCATAAAAATTCGCGCTGTTGAAGCAGGTTTTCAAGACTTCGTCAAATTGTCCAAGTACTAGAAACTAATTGCAAAATAATTAAATAAAAATGAGTGATAAAACGTGATTACGGGTGTTTTATTCCTGCAGTTTTCTCGAGTCCGCTTTTTTTCAATTTTCACGTCGTCTAGTTTCTTTCTATCGGGCGATACTCTTTTTTCTCAACTCTTTGGAAACGTCCCTCGAGGGTAGAAACGTTTTAGCGACTGACTTAAAGTCCTGGAGTCGCAGCAGCCACCAAGTTGAGAGTCCCGAAGGGCCTGAGAAAGGCGTGACATCTCCGAGTAATGAATTGCTCGTGAGATGATAGAAGGCGGAGTTGAGAAAGAGGGAGGGCAGGATTGAAGAAAGATAAAAGAGAGATCGCAACTCTGGATGGGAACTGAAAAAATGTTTGCAACAGAGACGTTCTGTGCAACGTTATTTTTTAAGACAACCTAGAAATATCAAGGACTTTCACTCGAGAAAGCTCGCTCAAATTTTTCATTGCGCGAACAATTTTCATGACTGCTCTTCGTTCGTAAGAATCGCATCTTAAATTGAGAAATTTCGTCTTGATAAAAGACTCGAGCAAATTATTTCGCACACGTTCAAACTTTAGCTATGAATTATGCATAAAGATACGCGAGTTCTTAATGATCCTGGCAAAGATTTCAATCCGAGCTTCTGTACTCATCATACCTAAATTTCCATGTACTTTTTCTTTCTCGCTCCCTTTCCTTTTACCGTCAAGAGTTGAGACTATAACGCAACGTTACAAGTTGAAAAAGAACGGCGCGAAAGGGAAGAAGAGAAAGAAAAATATATGGAAGAATAAAATGGAAAGCTCCATCGAGAAAAGTAGAATGGGAGGCAGCCAATTTTCCTTATTCACGGTTCTGAAAGCCCCTAGTAATCGATGCTTTCGTCTCAAATGTTTAGGTGAACAATACAAGCTCGGAAAATTCTTCACCGTCTTCGTGCAATTTTTCAAAATTTATGAAACATTTCGAAAAGATGAGTCCTCTTTTATTTATTTAAAAAAGTAATCGTAAATCAATACTTAATTATTCGCAGCGGAACACAATTTCAATTGTAATCATAGTAATTATTACAATCAAATACTGTGGGCACCGTGATTTTCGCGTTGATAATTGCATTCTAATCTGCTGATCGGAAGCATTTCCGGTTTTAGATTGAACATGCATCACGTCATCTGGAATATCCGGATGATGCTGAACGCGCGAAATGATTTCTCGGCGAGCACTTTGACACTCGTTTTTTTTATCTTCTAGAGTGGTGAAAATAAAATCTCTTACTCTTCGGAAATCAGTGGAAGAATAACGTCCTTTGGGGAATTACTGCGATCGCGGTTCGGATTCAAGCGATTGATTAAATAAAAAGTCAATTCGGGGGAGCGAAAGAAACAAAAAAAACAAAAGTGCTTCATCATGCTTTTTTATATCTCGTTTTATCAATCCTGATAAGTCCATTCAGCAGTATTTTCCGAAACAAGTAACACTATATTTTTCATTGAGCTTTTCATTAAAAACTACAAAGAGACATAAATATATATAGTGGGCATATTACAATACCCAGAACAGGCGATGATAAAACAACCATTGTCTTCGGTCCTTTACAATTTCTCATCCACAAATTGCCCCTCACGGCAGTGCTGACTGTCTGCATTATTCGCGATGGTAAAACCAGAGAAAGAATAACAATTCGCTTGTACTTTTATACAACTAGCATTTCAATTATCTGGTCAATTTGAACTATTATAGAGTATCTTAATCTCAACCAAACATTTTTTCTAGAATTTTCAAAGTATTTCATTCAAGTGATGCCGCATTAAAATGACAATACAATTTCTCACTAATCATTATTTCAATGCCACAAGTTCTTTGCAAACATGCTTTTCGGAGAAAGAAACAAGGGTGATTTTAGTTTCAATTGAAATGCTAATAGTAACCATATTCTTTGAAGGTAAAGGCTCCGTTTACGTGCTTTTCGTCAACGTTTTCACAATAGTAGCTCGGAACAGCGACAAATATGTTCAAACAGGTTTCATATTTCAAGTAAACGCGAAAGGAGCAAGAACCTTATCAGCACTGTGACCCATTTGTCTGAAAAATCGGCGATTTTTAATGTAGCCGGGATTTTTTGTTCCGAGCTCGTTCTTATGGCCTATTACGTTGAACGAGTTGAATACTATTGTTACGGCACACGTTTCGTTAAGGTCTGCGGGCTTTCAATTAAAACGCGTCGCATTAACGGTAGCGGAAACTCGATTAATGTCTTTCTGAGTCCAACAAAATGGAGCTGTAGGGGGTTCAGAGGTCACCGCAAGCGACATATACTGCGTTACCAGCTTTACATCAATGCACGTACAACGCTTCTTCGATAGCAGGAGAACGTGTTGGAAGCTTAATGCGATTATGTCAGTCAGGCTCGATCGTGCCGTCGATAGAGAAAATATAGATGTTCCTACTAGAACGATCCATGCAGCACGCTTCATATTGTCTTGCATAACGAATTTATTTACGGAACTTCCGTCCCAAATTTCATGAAAACTTCATTGCTATGCACTATTTCTGCCCTAGGGAATTTGCCGTCTTCAATTTAGAATTTATTTACAAGATAAAATATTCGAATTTCAATTGCATGGTACCCGAATTAATTCTCGCTACATTTCGAAGCATCGATTTTGAACATGGGAATTCGAATTTTATCTTAAAACAACATTCACTCCGCGTGCCATGAATTATTCAAAAATCTCGGAAGAATAATTTGAGTCTGCAATTTTTCTTGACAGGATATTTTTCGTACGTTTTATGTCTCTTCATATAAATTGCGCAAAGTTTATTCGTCAGTTTATGAATTGATCAGAGAATTTGATCTCAGGCATAATGGTATCTTTCCAAGGTTGGGAAGTTTATAATGAAGAAATTACGGGGCAGAGTACGAAAACGTGACGTAAAAAACTGCAGTATTTTTTACTCGCACCGCATTTTTGTTCCAATGCAGATCGTCAAATATTAAACCGAAATATGAGTTACGAAATTCTTCCCTCAAAATATGTATCGACTATTATTACTTTCAGTACGAAAATGAGTACAAAAAGATACTTTTTACCCAAAATGTGGGCTGCAAATTCACGTTATCACATATTATCATCCTTGTTCAAGACAGTGTATAGTAATTTTTCTGCGCCAAATTCCGAGTACATTGACGAAGAAATAAGAGCAGAGAAAATCCGGCCAAAAGAGCACTACTTCTCAGATACTTACTTCCAAAAATTATAAGGTACACCAAAGTGCACTGCGCACACGATAATTTCGGTAATAAGGATAACAAATTAACGGTTTCAAATTACGCGGAATCGCGCTTTCATATCACGATTTCGTTCGTAACCACGATAAAATTTTTCAAAGATTAAAAACTAACGTAAGAATGAATAAAATAACTTCCAAACAGTATTAAACTTTTTTTAAATATCAATTTTTCCTCAAGAATTTAAAGCAATTAATAAATAATGATAAATGTGCCCAACTGGGTTTTTCCCATCCCCTTTTTTTGGAATCTTTTGGAGCAAAACATAATGATACGCTGTTATGAATTCGTTTTTAATTACATCGAAAAATTTGTCGATGAATAAAATATCGATCCCTACTGCTGAATGAAAAAGTCATCGGATCAAAGCCGACACGGGGAATTCCTGCTCCACGTGGTAAACAAGTTTCTGGGCCCATGCAGTGAAGGAAAATATACCAAAATTAATGACTTACTCATTCAGAAGATAACACCTTTGGACCTGTAAAGTAAAGAATACAACCATGATTAACATTTCATTAATTGAGAATCACAGTCATTAAGAAAGTAAAAAATTGTTTCAATGTTCATTAGCTTATCGAGCGCACTAAACAAGTGCATTAAAACGGACTCGTCGATGAAAATGTAACTCTTATAATTAATGAATTCCGATCAAAAAAAGTCATTGAGTAAATAAATTTGTCTGTTAATTAACGCCACGGGAAATATCTTTTTTACAGGCGCTAAATCAACAAAATCGTTATAAATTAAATACGCGTAAAAACGTTGAGCACCTAAATCTTTAGAATGCTTGATAAAATGCTCGTTTTCACCGTTTCTCTTGGTAAATGACATTCGTTAATTGCGTCGAACGACTTGTACTGATAATTTATAATAGCGGCTATAAATTCATGAGCTTAATGGCCATACTCTACGGTAATGCATGGGATTTAATCGCATATAACAATGGTGCGCTGAATGGTCATATTATGTGAATCATCGAACTACTTGAAATTGTCACTACTTAGCACAATTCAGAATAATTCTCAGCATCGATTGCGTACTTCAGTCGTCATTTTCCGCCGATGGATATCGCCATCAAAAATGCTGTGCAGAATTTAACGAAATTATAATTTTGTTGAATTGACTTGAGAGAAGCGTTGATTAATTGGAAATTGAAACTTATTCATGAAACATCGTAACTTGTAGATGAATTTCTAACAGCGCGGAAGAATCGAACAGTCAACTTCTCGGTCACTTTGTCAAGCTTTAGAACTAAGACAATTAGAGTGCAGATCGTTAATGTATCGTTACGTGAGCGTGAGGAAATGCGATAATTAATTGACCACTACAGCGAGAACTTCGACCAGATACGCTAATCGACTCCTGAATATTTATTATCTTCCTTTCGGTCAAGTGACGTGCGGGTTATAGCAATTCCACGTTTCTGGATTTCGTAGCGAAAATTTAGTTCCAGAATATAATGGGTCTCCCTGAATCTTACATTTTATGATTAATTTGTCTATCGATAAAAACATCGTATTAGATCTAGAATGAAATTTAAAATTTTTCATTCCACCGTGTTTCGATGCATTAATTATATTTTTCGCAACAAATTTCAAAACATCGTTCCTCTTCGCGAAAAAAACAGTGTAAAATTGAATAACAACTGTTGATAAAGTGCACGAGTTGTCGATCATGAACCAAACATGAATATTCCAATGGAATTATCCAAAGTAGGTCGAAAATATTGGTTCAGCCTAAAGAACCACTTTGAACTCATAACAATTACTGCAACGTATTCTGTTAGATGCAAAGTTACGCTCATACGTTTCGATAAGCCGCGAGAGCTATTGTATTATTAATAAACGATAAAACCGTTGCAGTATTATCGATTGTTCTGTCCATTGGGAGTGGATAGAAAATACACATAATTTCGTAACCATAATCAGATGCAAAAAGCCTGGGGCACTATTGTAAATGGGACGTTTATATGCCACATGAACAAGTTTGCGTTTTGGGTGTAAAGTGTACTTGAGGGGACTTCTAAAACGCTGTTCCATTTATTTTTCGACCGAAAACGGATGTTAAATTCCCATTTTTCGCGAGAAAATTAGTCTCAAAGAATCTTCAGTTTCCAAGAAAAAAGAGCGAAGTACAATTTTCACAAACAAAATTGCTTAATTTCTCACTGGCGTCATTTAGAAACGGCTTTTCGCGCTGACTAGGATACGGTTTAATAATTGCCGAGTACAGTTTCATTACGTCTTTTCTAGCCCCTCTCAAACATCTTTGTGCGACTCTTGTCTTAATTTGCCAAAGCGCCAATCATCATTTCGCCGAAGATTTATTATTACGCGAAAGAATTTTAGGGAAAATGCATCACCGCAAACGTAAAACTTTAATTATGCTCTGGTACCTGAACAATTGCAAACTATTATTTTTCATGAACGTGAGCCTAATTACATGCGTAGATTATCCGCTTTCGTTAATGCACGTGAAAACAACGTCGGATTAAAACCGTACAATGTTCGAACAACGAAATAAAACGAAAACAGGGTAACTAATTTTCTTTAGTTTTAATGGATCTGCGAAATATGCACATAACATCATCAATTAAATTTGGTCATTACGTTGTGCAACTTCTACTTCAAGCTCATGTGAAAGTTTAATCCCATTTTGATCCGTGTAACGAGCTGTTGCAGCTGATTCTGGGGGGTCCTCGTTGTGGAATCTCGAGCTATAGCTTTAACTGTTTCGAAGATTTACATATTCATATAGTCTTGGTTCTTATGGTGCATTTGATCCGTTCGATTCCTGTTTGACAAATACCACAGCTCTGTTAGGAAACCCATGATTTTCGAATCGTCCGTAGCGATTGCAGCGAAGAAATATTTATAAATCTATCAAAATTCAGTCCACTATTCTTGGAAATACCGGAAGATGCAAAATATTTCGTCTCTGTTTTTAATTCGAGATGAATTTGACCTCTTGGTTCACTGCCACATTTTTGTTCTTACTCATCCAAAGGTTCACTTTCGTCAGACAATAATAAAGTGGATTCCGGTCACCTGTTACGTGCAGCGCATAACAGGTTACTGCCTACGCGGCTGACGTAAAGACTCGCGAGACCACTTCCTAACGTAAACTCGTCTCGCCATAATCAACTACATTGATGTACCAGAACAATGTCTGGGTCAGTGTCATAGAACTGATAATAGTTCGGAGAATTGAAACTGGGTCTTTCCTTTTTCAATGAGCACTACTTTCGAGAAAACTAGGGAAACTTTGACGGTTGCATAAATTGTTCTTTATTTCCAATTTGAGTAATAAATTGTTCTTTTTTCCAGGTCGTTGGTGCTTCTAATTTTAGTTATAGCAGTACAACTTATAGGCACTTCAGCAAGATATGTAAGTACAAAAATAATTTTTAATCCCAAAGATTATATTTAATCAATATCTAATATTTGATCACGTGTACAACAAATCTGGGCTTCATTCAAATAAATGGCCCCTTATTTTTCTGTAGAATTTGCGGAAGCTTGGGAAAGCTCGCTTTAAAATACTGCCTTGCTTAGTTCTGCAAAGCAGGTCATTTTTCGGGCGTTTCAAAATTATATTAGATTTGATGTTGTACTAAAAATGATGAAACTGACTCAAAGCAAAAGTAAAAGTACTACAATGATTCACAAATTCATAGACAACTCCTCAATTAAAGGAAAATAAAATTATTATCAACGTTACATCAACTACTGTTTCATTTTGATAGATCAATAAAATTCTGTACACGACATTCTATTACAATTTTTCAAAATTAAATTCCCGGCAACGACACCATAAAAGTTTGGAAGAATGTTAACAAAAGGAATAAAAATATTAATGTGCGCAAGGATACATTTTGATAATTGGTGACGAATACGGCTCTTGAATCGGGGATTTCGTAGGTGGACAATATTGACCTTGAAAGTGGAGGCAAAACAGGGGCAATGAAACGAGTCGAGTCCGCTCTCTTCTAGCTTTTATTGCCTTCTCGCTTTGACGGTGTTTCAGGTTTCGACGCACTCGTCGCTGCCAGACGAAATCGCTCCGTCTAATTTGCCTTACTAAACATTTCATAGGAATGTCGAATAATCCAAACTCCAAAATTCTTCCGGAATTCAAAATTCCAGATGAAACTTTAGCAGGTGGATTTACAACGAGCTAGACGTCCGCTTCTTCCGTCTCTAGTAATGCGCATTCACGACCAATGTCGATAGTGGAAAATAGTAAAACTAAAAGTATTGGTTTACTTTTGAACTTGAGATGGCTGTGGTTCCGTAAAAGTCAAGTTATCGAACCTTTCTTTGAAGTTGATTTCTTACGAGCCACTCGAGAGAAATTGATTCTATAAAAAGCCTCGCACGGTGCATTGCATTAATTTCGAAGTATTTTTCTCGTCCATCCACAAACTGATCTCTTCATTCTGTAAATTATTCTTTCGCAAAAATGTTACAAATACTTCCGAAACATTTCCCGTTTACGAATTTTTATCTAATAACGTTCGAAATAAATTCGTTTTTCAATAAGAGCAAGATAGAGGTATTGAAAACGCTTGAAAAAATGAAAGCACGCGGTCATGATCTTGTTGGACGGGATACATTGAGTGCAAAAGTACATTGAGAAGGGTAGACGCAACCGATCCGGATAAAAGACAACCCACCTTGTCAGTCGCGGTGATCTTGTTGCACTCGGCCGTATGCAAACGCGTGTGTACATACTTATCCGCGCGAGAAATGCCATACACGGATCGTATTACACGCCTGCTTATCGAAAGTGAGTACCTTGTACGTGGACTCGTCGGGTGCCCTTTTTTTTGCGCACAAAAATATTTACACTAGATGAGAGCCGTCGATTTCCTCTTGCTAATCTCGGCTCGAAATATTCAATTAATTCCGCTGCTCAATGACTCCGACGCGTGATGAATGTTTCTGGTACGTTGCCAGTTTATTTGCACAAGAAGTGCAGTATTTTCTGAATGGGGTTAACCCGTAAAGTGAAATTCGACACGGTTTCCACGTTACAAGGATTATTAGTTCGTCGAAGAAAAAAACGACCCACGGGAGAGATTATTTCTTGCCAAGCCCGAAGAGTACTCGGATTGCGTAGCTAATAAGAGCTAAGTGCTCGTTACGGACGAGACTGACAAGAAATTTTCATCCATAAGAGTTTTAGCCGAAAGTACCGTGACATTTCAATAATAGAAAAGACGTTTTTAGATCTGGAAAAAAATAGAGTAAGCATCGACAATACGGAAGAGAAAGTTGCAGAATCGATGATTTTGAAGTTCATTCCTTGACCCTGTTTTTTGCAGTTTGCGTCTTTCCCGAAACGTTTAATTCATCTTTCGCTGGTTCATTTCTCGCGTATTATTGAGCAAAGTACGAATCACTAGCACTCGAACAATCGCGTGGAGCGTCAATTTGTAACTTCGACGTGCGCTTGAATGCAGCTCCAGCGATGATTACCCTTTTTAAAAATTCGATTGATTGATAGTTGCGCAAACGCGCATATGTCGAGGTCAAACGTTAATCTTCAGTCGCAATTATTCATTTAAGAAGTCAATAATCGTCCATTTTTCCTTTCGCATTTCGCAGTAATTATTTGAAAGGTTTTCGAGTCATGGCAAATCAGTTCAACCATTGAAAACTTTTCTCTGATAGGAAGAATTCAACAAAAGACGCAACCAATTTGACGGTAGTTTACCAGTTATCTCGATGCAGTTCAGGCCCGTGCAATCAGCGTAAAACACAGAAACTTCAAAGTAAAAATGAAGCGCTTAGTAAATTCAGTCTCGTTTCGAGAGACAAAATACCCCCATTGATGTTGACGTTTGATGCTAAAACAAAGTCGTTGGATTTGGAAAATGCTAAAACTCAACAACACAACTCTTTCTTTTCGGCCGAACAAATACGAAACAGCAACAAAAAAGCTTTTGTTTCATACGCTTGAGAGTTCGAGTGCGTAATGAAACGAATTGTAAAGCAACAGGAATAGTTTGTTGAACTAAAAGAGGCGTGAATAAAATAAATTTGTCAGGATACTTTTCTATAGCGAAAATTGTAATACTCTTTGCTCGATAGACTGATTACTTTTCAATTTTGCGGAATGATGTTGTTGGAAGTAAAGTTTGGGTAAAGTGCCTTCATTCCATTCGCCTTTCATTCAATTTTATTCTGCGTTGTTACTCGCAGTTTAGATCGAGTCACAAGATCCGAGTCAGAAAAACACTGCAGGCAACTGTACGGCGAGGCATCGTGTTACGTTTTATCTCTTAACAAGGTTACGTTTCATTTTTCGCAAACATCGCAGCAGCACAAAGTCATTGCCAAAGGTGATTCACTTTTTCGCTCTTCGTTCACTCGTTGATAAATTGCGAACTTTCATCCTCATTTTGCAACCAAATTACATATTTTGACTCAATTTTCCGATGCAATAACCAAATAAAGTGCAAAAACTGATAAGTAACTCCAAATGAAAACCTGATTCGAGTATCAGAATTCCACGGACTAACGGAAATGCGCATTGTGGTAAGCGAGGACGTTGCACTTCCTCAACACGTGTGTATTGTACATTAGCGCGAATTAGCTTCATAGTTGCGTCGCGGGTGTTTAAAAGCAATGAGGCCCAAGCTTTCTCAATTAAGAATTCCTAACGTGTGAACAACGCGCTTCCATCATTCTTGGCCAATACGAGTGAAATTACGTCAAACACGAGGAACGCTGTTCCGAGCGAATTAATTCCCACAATGTTATCGCGACTCCAGTTACGGAGAAATAAATTTGCGCTTTCATGGCCGTAAATCCATTCTATGAAAGCAATTTCGACAAAAAATTGCCCGAGACAAGTCTGAAGTATGTCGCATCGTCTGTTGAACTTCAGTGTCAGTGGGCAATTGTAAGTCATCTGGAGAAGCGCGGCGAACGGTACGCGCAAGTTTATTAATGCACAGAGTACTGGTCACCGTCTGGACATTCTTATAATGAAAATAGCTCGATTGCGAACGTCTCGCGGAGCGATGCGGTTTTATAAGGCAGCTGAGCTTGGAACAGCGTTAGTCATCGTTTAAAACGCTGTTTAATAAAATGATTCATTACGAAATCGCACGCTCGCTGACGCGCTGCGGGAAGGCCGAAATGCAGTCCGCAGTATACGCTCCCGACATGCGTGCGTTGAATTACAGGCCGAAGAGAAACGCGGCATTTTTTGCACCAGTTTCCAGCGTCTTATAAACTAGCCCGAAGAAAAAATGTATCCGCTAAATTTATGTGACGTTTCCACTTGTCATGAAAGCAGAAGCTGCTTCTCAAACCTCGCATTCTACCCAGACGGTATAAGCAATTTTTCCACGAGGTAAAAAGGTTGAAAATTGGCTATTATACAAATGACCAGCTGGAAAAACAGCGAGCGAGGAAAATTACGAGTCTCCTACGCTGAAAATTATTACAGTTGTTACTTCACAGGAAACGACATGGGCTTCTTTGCACCGCGTGTGTGAGCCTTGGTCATAAGTTTCTGACGCGCTTTGACAAGGAGAAAAAGCGAGTGACTTTGAGCTCAACTGCTTTTCTAATTACATCTGCTTGCACGCAGCCGATGTGAGTCGTATTTCATCAAGTACGACGCTGCGCCCTAATGACTGCATCGGGCGATAAACGAAGACGTCGATTAAAGGTGACATTAGGTTTCCTCGCAATCTTGCACTTCGGCCATAATG
Source organism: Zelostemma sp. ZL-2020 (assembly GCA_022816865.1). Lineage (NCBI taxonomy): Eukaryota > Metazoa > Arthropoda > Insecta > Hymenoptera > Platygastridae > Zelostemma > Zelostemma sp. ZL-2020. The sequence goes on along the minus strand of JABFQM010000054.1, from coordinate 23,332 downwards.
AAATCGCTTTACTTTTTATAGCCGACGAAATGACGTCGTCGATCCAGCTCGCTCAACTTTGCAATTTGGAATGAAAATGTTCTTCGCATTGTTTGCCAATAAATTAAACAATATTCCATTTAGAGTTGGATGAAAGATAAACTAAGTCGCTGTTTGCGGAATTCATTGCCTAGAACTAGTTGGAAAGAATCAAAGCCGGTTGTTCCAAAGTTTTGACCACGAGGGGATGCTGAGCTACGTTGTCGTGGAATTGATGCTATTACCTTCTATTTGCGCTCTCGAAATATACGCGTTTACAAATATGACATGCGCCGTCGTCATTTCTAAACCAACATAACTGGTTTTGCAACCAATTTCGTGAACTTTTCATCTTACTGGATCCTCAAATTTGTTCAGCAAACATCAATACGAACGATGAAAAATAGACGACGAAGGAAAAACGTTCGATCGGGATCGTTTTTCCCCGAACTGAGAATATTCGGTGTATAATGCTTGAAGAGAAATGATATTATGAAATTGTATTTTACGACGGCTCGTGTTGTCTTGTATCTGTATGCGACACGTGCGCCATAACGTGGGAACAAGAGACGCACTCGTACAGCGATAATTTTATTGGAAACCGCGCCTTGCACTTTAGCGCCGGCAAATGCAAACTGCCTTGGACACGAGCCAGAAGAATCTGGCCATTGAGATGTTATACGGTCTCTGAGTAGAACTTCGCTCCTCCATTTGGTCGGAAATTAGTTTTAAAACGACGTTACGCGCTAGAATGAGCTGGTTTTTGAATTGAAATAGAAATGGTCGACCTGTATAGTTTTCTGTATTTCATTTGAACTCGTAAAAATTCCACGTACGAGCACCTTTATCCCAAAATCCACTGATGAAAAAGTAACGTTATTGCCGGACAGAATAAACAAATAACAATGTTCCACCAATAGCAATTTCCACTGACGAGAGTTTGCGAACTGAAATAAAATTCCATGTATCATCAATACGCTACGAACCAATATTGAATCTAATATTTAAAAGTCTATTGTAAACGCGGAATCATTGTCTTGCCTTCTGGAAGAAACGTCAAATGTGATGTACCTTCTAAATTTTTCACAACCCGTCGCGAGCTTTCCCGAAGCATAAATTCAAAAACACGTGCCATCAGCACGAACACCACTAATATTTCCAGTTGCTACCAATACCATGAATTACGTAACAGCGTTGATACACGTTGGGACTTTATGAAATCGAGTTAAAGGATGAAACAGTCAAACCGAAACGATAAACTTCCGAGTTCGATGTGTGTTATTAAATAAAAAGTACGCTTGCCAAACTTGACTCGCCAAATATTTGACGTGCAAAGTTCGCGGTTCTCTTTGCTCCGCAAAATTCATTCTCTTTCCCGCGAGTTTTAAAGCTGGATAAAAAAATCAAAACAAATGTTTAAACACGTGTTTTTCCACTTCGAAAGTTCGGACTAATAACGAATGTATGCAACTTTGTTTCAGCATCATATAAAATTAAGGCATGGAAGGCACAGGAGGCAGCACGGAGAAGGATATCTTCCAACGAGCTTCGTGCAGGACACGGAAGACCCGGAACAGGGTAACTGGGGTCCTTGGTCTACGCCGAGTTCCTGCTCCCGTTCCTGCGGCGGCGGTGTCGCTTACCAAACCAGAGAATGTCGGGACATGGAGTAAGTTCCGAGTAAACTCGCATTTAACGAACTTTACGCGTAGTTTATTCGCTCATCACATTAAATCTTTCAGAGGACCGTGTTATGAAAATTTTATCAGCTTGTCGGAACGCTTTTCGGTGCTGTAATTTCCTCGTTTGGAAATTGCGAAAGAACATGTACTCTTGCCGCATTTTAGGATGAATCAATTCCCATGCGATAAAATGTTAATAAGCCTTCTTGAGTTACTTCGGAGAAGAAACTTTACCGGAAAACTCGCCAAGTTGCTTGCCAAAAAGCTCACGGGAAAATGCTTTTAAATGGTTCCGGCTCGAGATTGTCGTTACGGAATAGTTTGGTTTCGACAGAAACGTTCATGAACAATGCACCGGTCGTAAAAGCTCATGACCGCGCTGTTTAGCTCGGCAAAAGTCACCAGCCGATAATTGAAATTGCATGCTTGCAAATAGTGCCGGGTGCGTGTTTTTAGCAACAGGATTCAGCGGAGAATCGTCGCTGGCGGTATCGCGAAAGACTCGATATTGAATTTGTTTGAATTATGGAAGTGACAAAACTCGTGGATAGAACAAAACGGAAATGTACGGTTTTGACACATGACGAGATGCAGCGTAGCGTCCTAATTGCAATTAGTCGTTACATTATTTTGCGCGCGCAGTCGTGCGTTTTGCTTTCTGACTCGAAGAAATTCTAAACTCTCAACTCGCAATTATTATTTAATTACTTTTCACTCGAAATATGATTATAACGTAACTTTTATTCAGTACGAATGAACAGTCCATTGTCCGATTAACGATTATTTTATAGTTCAGATGTTCGGGTCGTAACTTGTTACTATCCCCGAAATATCAATACCGTAATTATCAGAGGGAAATAGCCAGCACCTGCTTTAGGCAAAAGCCGATGAAAAAAGCGTATTTATGCGACAAGTCCACTCGGCATTTATGATACGTTACCGAAAAGCATCTCTCGCCAACCGGGAAAATGGCTCGCTTAAAGATTATAAACTGCGATGTATTTTTAGAAAAGTTTTTTGGTTATTCGGCAAAGCCGTAGCAGGCAAAAAGCTCTTCGTTCCAGTTTTCTAACAACGGCCGCTTTGCGAGACTCCAAAAGAAAAGCGTTAACGCGGGTGCATGATTAAACGGGGCGTAAAACCCGATTATGGAAACTTCGGTGCATTCAGCGTGAGAATGCTGAATGACTTTGTAACCAAAAATCGATCGTAGTTCTAAATGGGTGATTTAAATGAATCGTTCGGTAAAAATCAGGGATCGGAAATTCACTGATATTTTTAATTAAACTCTGTTGATGAAAAAGTCATGTGTTCAAATGTTCGAATTGCGTACGTACATACGCAAATATGCACGCGTACCTCAGTTACTGCAATCAATTTAAACAAATCCTTCATTATATCAACGATTCTCGCGCAAGTATCGATTGTTTTCAGTTTCCATGACTCGCGTGTAATACGCTGCGGAAAAATATTCTGTGATATCCATAGTGTCGGTTATAAATAATCGCAATATAAAGGGCAGAATACGAAAATCAAGATTTTAGGAATAATTCATGGACTATGTTTACCGAAATACAATTTCATTAGCAGCTTATTTGTTTCGTCGAGTAATTAGTGAAACGTTCGTCCATTATTCAAACTAGAACAGAGTTGAATTAAAGCTATCTACCTCTTCAAACAAAAACTCTATTCCCAAATAATGATCAAAGATACGGTCGAATTCGCGTGTATTCAGAATTATGCATTTGGTATCTAAATATAAGATGGGCTTTTTTTGTTTCAGCCACACTGGTCACGAAAGATGTACAGGAGCCAAGAAAAGATACTTTTCCTGCAATGTACAGGTAAAATCGCCTTCAAAAAAATAAAGGAATATATTTTTCTTCCGTAGATGGTCGAAAACTGCATATTAACTCGGCGAAAAATTCTTCCCGAGCGGAAGAACTTTGCCTTCGCGCCAGAAAACAAATACTCATTTTCCAAGGAATGCGATAGCATTAATTTCTGGAAGAACGTTTAATATCCATTCTGCCATTGATCCCTCTCATTTCCATTTCACGTAATTCCAACTCGCGCTTTTACGTTACTCCGTTCATGTGCAGTTCCAGTACTGACCCCGTAAACTCACGACGACCGTAACACTCCTCGAGATTCCTTCTGAAACTGGAGGAACGCCGAGTGTTGGTGATTTACTTAACTGACGCGATGCCAGTTTTTGGAACGTTCCTGGCCAAAACATACTTTTACTTCTGAGTTTTCCGACTTGTTAATGATGTGGATTAAACCGTGAGCATTTCCACGAGTATTCATTTGCAGTCGTTAAAGCTAGAAGGGTTGAATTTTAATACGTTTCAATTCATCTTTCACGACGAATCGTTGAGATTTGGATTCGGAAGTTATGAAAACATTAAAAACTTTTTGATGTTCACTGGCGGAAAATAGATCGCGAATAATTGAATGAAACTGAAAATCAACGTTCAAATTTCCAAAATCAATAAGAGCATGCATAATAGGCTGCAATTTAATTCGGAATTCGAATGAACATATGGCACCGACTGCTGACCCCACATCTGCGTTTGCCGAGATTTATGGCCGAAGAATTGGCGTTCGACGTATTATTGTTCGATCACGGTCAATGCGAGGGACGTTAAAAAACGAAAAAAAAGAAAAAGGAACCAGCTCTCGGTAATCTCAATTAACCGTTTCTTCTACAGAAAGTTTTCCCGGTCGAGTTTAATAAAAAGCAATCATTTATGCAAATTTGAATTTCGATCGAATTGGATCGGTAATTCATCGTGATTTTTGAGCTACCGATGGCTTGCACTTGTGACAGATTGGATTTCTTGTATAGTGTAGGAGGACTTAAATATATTACTCGATGCTCGGAGCTAGCAAAATTTCAAAAAAATCCTTTTACGTCGAAAGTAGAGCGACGGACAGGCAAAAACTTTTGAACATCGTAATGACACGATCCAAATGCAGCGAAGCGAAGAAAATAAGTAAATCTTTTCGCAACTGCGAAATCTAGCCCTAATGATTAAGCGATTTGAGCATGCGCGAATCTTTTCCACCAGAGGAACCTTTTCGTCGCTCGAAGTGAAAAAGCCGTCTGTCATAAATTCCGTAGTGTCCTCGATGCGTAGCGCTGGTCCCTCTGGGATCTGTTTTCTTCCTTTACACTCAGTTTCAGTTCTCGATTTACGGCATTACTGACTATTCCGTACCTCGCCTATCATCGTGTTACGCCACCAACCTAATTCGTGACACCGAGAATCTAACTTTAGCTTTCGTTTCTCGCTACTTATTTTACCCCGCAAAAAAAGGGAATTCAATTATTTGCCGAATTATGGGATTTTTATCGACAGTTTGATACATGGGAATGAATGAAGTTCCTCGGCAGAATTCAGTGTCGAAACTTTCAAACATAATGTTGGTAGTTTGCACGTTTCTTTTCAGCTGTTGTCGCAGAAAAAATCTAGTCGAAAATATTTCTTTGGGATTGTTTGTCTGTGCTTGAAGAACAATTTTTTTCCTAACTATGCGTGATTGAGTTTACAAGTATAGAGCTTATGGAACACGTTTATGTTATCCGAGGCATCTTGAAATTCGATTTGCATACTTTAAAACAAGCACAAGTTCATGCGTACATATATGCCTCCGCGAGAGAGGTATTGAAAAAACAATGGATAAAAATGCGACCTCGCACTTTAACTCCTGATAAAATTCGTTACACTATTTCCGTGTTCTTTATTAAATTTCTTTTCAAATTTTTTTCACCTCTCGCTGAAAATAATTCATTACCTGCCCAAGAATAAAACAGAATGAAATGCTTTATCCGAGAAAAGAGGTATCCATGAATTATTGCATCTTTAATTAAGTACATCATAAATGAGATGAAAAATTGTTGCAGAAATGTGAGGGAGAGCCCAAAGACTTTCGAGCTGAACAATGCGCGGAATTTAACAATGTACCTTTCGAAGGAATTTATTACGAGTAAGTTTTAATTAAGAGTGGCTCTGCAATTTTTCGATGCGATCGAGAAACGACTCTCAAAAGTCAAGTTGTTTCATTAACATAACTCTTTCTCATTTATTAAGTCGAAGTGTCAACATTGAATATAAATTCATGCCGATGCGATTTTTAAACTCGCTAATTTTTTCACGTTGGACGTTGCATAAGTACTGGTCATTTTTTACATTTGTCAGTCCATAAATAGATTTTGTGAATAAATGTTTAAAGATAAACAACACTTTTAGAGAGATTACGTTTTGAAACACGTAACATTCGCGATCTTCAATTTACATTACCATAACGAATTTCATAATGAAGCAAGTGTAATGTTTTAGTTGGATTCCGTACACCAGAGCTCCAAAAAAATGCGAATTGAATTGCATGCCTCGAGGGGAGCGATTCTTCTATAGGCACAAATCGACTGTTACAGATGGCACATTATGTGACGTCGAGGGTAACGATGTGTGCGTCGAAGGAAAATGTATGGTACGTTGCACATTAGAGTCGAATTACTTTATATAAAATCCTGCTCGTTAAAATTACACGTGTAATTTTGAAATAATACGGGCTTGAAAACCGGTATTTCATGAGTAATCATTGAATCCTTCGTTTCAAAATTATCTTATTTCAACGAAATTAAATATCATAATAAACTAAGAACATCCCGAAGTCGATACTAATACGTAACCGACATTTTATAAAGAATGAATCTGGAAATGCTCAATTCTGAGTAAAGAGATTGAAACTTTTCATTGTTTCATTGAAGATTTTCATACAGTACAATACGCGACACCCCGAGTATTTTCTTAACAGTACACAGATCATGAAAATATGATTGAATAATGAGAGATGAAAAAGTGAAGACTCTGATTGAATTTATCCGTAGCCCGTTGGGTGTGATCTGATGCTTGGCAGTGATGCCAAAGAAGATGCTTGCCGAGCTTGCAACGGCGATGATTCCGATTGTAATACCGTGAATGGACTTTTCGACACGGATAAGCTACAAGTTGGTACGTACAACGATATAATTTTCTTTGGACAGGGCCTCGATTGCATTTAAATAAGGCATTCAAAATAAGGATCAATTATTGTGATAAAAAACTGAAAAATAATGTTTTCGCAGGTTATAACGATATTCTACTTATACCTCAAGGCGCTACCAACGTCAAAGTTCAAGAAATTCGACCATCGAATAATTATCTCGGTAAGTTCGAAGTGAGATAGATAATATGAACAACGATGTTGAAGTCGATCACTTCGAAACTGCATTACTTTTACAGCGGTTCGTAACACAACTGGGCACTACTATTTCAACGGAAACTGGAGAATAGACTTTCCTCGCAGCATGAGATTCTCCGGGACAATTTTCCACTACTCGCGAGAGCCTCAAGGATTTTCCGCGCCCGACAAAATTGCAGCGCTTGGACCGACGACTGAAGCTATTTATATAGTGGCAAGTTCCAGCTCTTTCAAGGAAAAATTATATCGCGATACATTTTTTTACCAAACTCAATATTGAAAACGGTTACTTTATAGCTACTTTATCAAGACCGGAATGTTGGGGTGAATTACGAGTACAGTATTCCAAAAAGATTCAATCAGCCTGACTTGGACGTTTATGCTTGGGCGACGGGAGAATTTTCGAATTGCAGTATGCCATGCGGCGGAGGTAGGGAGAAGAAATTCCGCCGTATAATTTTGATGAACTAAAAGACTGATTCGTAATTCTCTGTACAAGGTTTTCAGACCAGGCACGTGAACTGCATCGGGAGAAGGAATAATGAAACGGTGGATGACATGTTATGCGATCCCCAGCAGGAACCGGAGGACACTCAGTCCTGCAACGAAGAGCCATGTCCACCTGAATGGACCTACAGCGAGTGGAGCCCGTGTAGCACACATTGCGGAGATGGCGGAGAACAAACTCGAGACGGTAAATGTGAACAGGTTGTTTCCGGTGGAAAAAGAGTAGCCGTCGACGAGTCGCAATGTGAATTCAGGCAAGGACCCAAAGGGGAAACTAAGCAGCGATGCAATACCGGTCTCGAGTGTCCCAAGTGGCACTTGGATCCATGGAAACCGGTAAATACTTTATTACGAATCGTCGGTTTTTGCAAGATTTTACTTACTAAAAAGATGTACGTGTTTTCGACAGTGCGATCATTTGTGTGGGGAAGGAAAACGAACGAGAAGAGTCGCTTGCTACCATAAAAACGCGGAAGGTAAAGTCCAAGTTGTGGAAGATTCTGCTTGCGAGGGAGAAATTCCGGAACGAGAGAAGCCCTGCGAATTGAGACCTTGCGAAGGTCTTGATTGGGTTTCGTCCGATTGGAGTGGCGTAAGAAAAATTTGCTGAAACTCGATTTTTTTAGTCTTTAAATCTGTGGTATTTTTGAATGTTTTTTTTGTTACAGTGTGGCGATAAATGTGGTCTTACTCAAGAAACTAGAACGGTGCAGTGCGCTACGCAAAGTGGCAAAGTTTATCCCGACGAAAAATGCGGCGCAGGAACGAAGCCACCTTTGCAGAGGGAATGCCAGACACCACAGAACTGTGATTCTCAGTGGTTCACTACACAATGGAGTGATGTACATATTTATTTTATTCGTTTTTATGTGCAAAGAAGGTTGTTTGAAGAAAAGTGTTGCATGCTTTTGTTTCTCAAAGAAGCCTACAATGACCACGAATGAATTATTAATAACCGAATGTTATAAAAAGACAACATCATTTTCTCGGCGAACTGAAAGGAAAATTGATGATGTCGTTGTTGAATATATTTTTGTTGTATTCAGTGTTCCGCGGTATGCGGCACGGGCGTTCAAACGCGACAAGTATTCTGCGCAACTTACGAAAGCGAAGAGAGTATCAAGAAGGTTCCTGAATCTAAATGCGACCCGGAAAAAAAGTACAACGACACGAAGGCATGCTCTGCCAAGGTCGAGGAGTGCAAAGGCGAATGGTTCGCCGGACCATGGAGCAAGGTATCGTGGATATTCTTGTTTATTTCATCATTCCTACATGTTTATCACATACTAGTACCATGAATGTTGAACTTATCGTTCCGACCCCACACATCTATGCACTTAATTATGCATGTACAATCATTTTCTTCTTCGATTGATTTTTTAATAATTTCCAAACGTACATTTCATTACAAACTTCTTTATCAGTCATGCTTGATAAATCTTCCGATAGTGTTCGAAACCTTGTGGAGGAGGAGAAATGACAAGAAAAGTAGTTTGCTTAAAAGACAACTCAACCGTGGCACTCGAAAATTGCGACGCAGAGAGCATCATGTTCTCGTCGGAAACCTGCAACAATCAGCCTTGTGGAGAAGGTAATTCTATAGCCGAAAGTGGAAATCTTGAGTTTGGAGTTGATATCACTAACATTGGACCCCTTTAGACGAAGTAATCCCCGTTGAACCTACGAAAGCGCAAGCGCTCGAAGAAGACGAGGAAGAACTGGAGGAATGCGAAGACGAAGAATACGAAGATTTTGTAACGATCAAATCAAGTCTCAGTACTGGGGTTAGTTTATGAGAAGATAACTAATATTTTAATTGCCAATTATGCATAAAGTAAATTATGTTTTCCAACTACTCTTAAAATAATTACCACTCGCATAAATTTAGGAAGAAGACAGTGACATGACGGAAGCCTCGCCATTAAGTTCACCATTCGATTCGAGAAGCAGCGATTTAACTCTAAGCACTTTGGAAGATATGATGTTTAGCGATTCAGAGTTTACTGTGAGTCGAGGTGACATACCAATATCAACGGATTCTGGCAGTGGTAGCAGTTTCTCAGAAGATTGGTCCGGCAGTGGAGAGACTGATTTCTCTTCGTTCACTTCAACCGGAGAACTTTCCACGGAAGAAGGAAGTGGAACTTCCGAGGAAGGCGTGTCTACAGACTCATTAACAGGTGTTTCTGGAACGTCACTAATAAGTAGCGCCACTGACCAAACAACAGAGTCAGGTTGAAAAAATTACTAGCTGAAATATGCAATGCTAAACGCGATTTGTAGAACGTTGTTGAATAGAATAATCGTTTATGTTCAGGTCCTGCACAGACAACGCTTTCAGGAATAACTGATCGAACTTCAGATTCGACTGACAAAAGTAGCGCCACTGACCAAACAACAGAGTCAGGTTAAAAACATTACTTACTGATATATGCAATGCTAAACGCGATTTGTAGAACGTTATTGAATAGAATAATCGTTTATGTACAGGTCCTGTACAGACAACGCTTTCAGGAATGACTGATCAAACTTCAGATTCGACTGACAAAATTACAGACTCGAGTGGATCATCTGAGTCTACTACAAGTTCAACCTCCGACTCTAGTACGATTTCAAGTGAGAGCACACAATCGATATCAACATCTGATGAAACGGAGAGCAGTTCCACTTCCGACTCTAGCACAATGACATCCTCGTCCACCGAGACATCTGGATCTTCAGAAATGACTGGTGAAACATTGTTCAGCATAATCGACTTTGAATTTATTTATCTGATTAATTCAGATATTTTACTGCTAAATTTAATTATAGGATCTACTGGCTCTTCTGCTGTTAATTCCGAAAGTACTGCAGTGACAGAATCTTCAGAACCAACAACAGAGTCCGGACAAACAACAGTAACAGGTCAAACAACCGAATCGGGTCAAACAACTGAATCTGGTCAAACAACCGAGATGGGACAAACTACCGAATCTGGACGAACAACCGAATCTGGACAAACAACCGAATCTGGACAAACAACCGAATCTGGACAAACAACCGAGTCTGGACAAACAACCGAATCTGGACAAACAACCGAATCTGGACAAACAACCGAATCTGGACAAACAACCGAATCTGGTCAAACAACCGAATCAGGGCAAACAACTGAATCCGGCAAAACTACCGAATCTGGCGGAACTGAAGAATCGAGTATGTCGACAGTACAAGAAACCACGGTGTCTGGAATGACCACTGAATCTGGCGAGACAACAATGAGTGCTGGTAGCACCGAGAGCGGAGCTACAGAACTTTCCACTATTTCCGGTAGCACCGTTTCCAGTGAAGAAGACACGGGTCTCACCGATAAAACTCACGGTACGTCATCAAAATTGGGGCAATAATCGATCAAGTTTACCAATTTTTCGATGTGATTACCATTTTTCAGTATCCGAATTTTGGACTACGATTAATCCGCTTCTTTCGAGCAAGAAACTCAAGAAGTGCAAACCGAAAACGAAATCCTGCAAAACTTCTACATTCGGTTGTTGCTACGATGGACTCACTCCGGCCCAAGGAGCTTTCGGCAAGGGATGTCCGACACCGCATACGTGTAATGAAACCAAGTATGGTTGCTGTGCTGATAAGGTATCACCTGCTTTGGGCAAGAAAAACAAAGGATGTCCAGACAGCCATTGCAAGGAGACTTTGTTCGGTTGTTGTCAAGATGGCATCACGCCTGCCGATGGAAATGATTTCGAAGGTTGCAAAAAACCATGCAACGAAACAGAGTAAGTAACGCCGTCAACTTCATCGAGTCCATCGTAACATTGACTATTTTCTAAATTTCGTATTCGAATCCATCGCAGATTTGGGTGTTGCCCTGATAAGGAAACCCCAGCGAGCGGCAAGGATAAATTTGGCTGTTGTAACACTACGAAACACGGCTGTTGTCAAGATGGCATTAAACCTGCATCTGGTCCTGATGGTGCAGGTACTACTCTTCAAAACTCTACATCTTAAGTGATGTTGAGACCTGCTCTTATGTTCAAAACTTATTTTTAGGATGTAAAACTGACGAGGTCACAGTAGTACCTGGACTTGAAGTAACCACAATGATGGAAGAAGATTGCGCCAATTCAACGTATGGTTGCTGTCCTAATGGTCACAGTAGCGCGACCGGCGTGGACTTTGAAGGCTGTGACGTCATCAATACGAGCAATTGTACCGCATCTTACTTCGGATGTTGCCCCGACAAGGTCACGGCAGGTAAAGTGTCGACGAAATTTCACCATGACGCGATTCCTTGGGGGATGTGACGATTCATATAAGAATCTTTTCTAGCTCGTGGTCAGAATTATGAAGGTTGCCAGATGCCATGCTCTAACACCACCTTTGGTTGTTGCGACGATGGCATCACATCATCGCATGGACCTAACAAGGAAGGCTGCTGCCTTGTCACCGAATACAAATGTTGTACCGACAACATATCCCCAGCTCAGGGTCCAGACTTTTACGGATGCGGTTGTCAATATTCGCGATTTGGATGCTGTCCTGGCAAAGAAATCGCCGCTCGTGGACCGAACAACGAAGGCTGTGGTTGCCAATACACGACCCATGGTTGCTGCCCGAATAAATTCACCCCGGCAAATGGTCCCAATTACGAAGGCTGTGCTTGTTACACTTTCCAGTTTGGTTGCTGTCCAAACGGAGTCGACGTCTCTAAAGGACCTCATGGACAAGGTAAGAACATGATAGACGAGATTGATGCAACGTCTCATGAACACTACATTTCGTTTTTTAGGATGCGGATGCGAGAATTCCGAGTTCAAATGTTGTCCGGATGAATCAACTCCTGCAACGGGACCGAATTACGCGGGTTGCACGTGTGCTGAATCGAAATACGGGTGCTGTGAAGATGGGGTTGAGGATGCTCAAGGCGAAAACTTTGAAGGGTGTCGCTCCGTACCATCCGTACCCGGCGCGGCTTGTTCACTGGAGAAAGATCGCGGTCCCTGCTTTGATTTCACCATCAACTGGTTTTATGACACAGTTTACGGCGGTTGTTCACGATTCTGGTACGGTGGATGTGAGGGTAATGAGAACCGGTTCAAGACACAAGAAGAATGCAAGAAAACATGCGTGGAGCCCAAAGGACGAGGTAATTTCGGTGAAGTTTTCAACTTTTTTCATGTGATGGAATTCAACATATAAGTTTCTGATATTCTATTGGTTTCTGAATTTAGATGCTTGTCACTTACCGAAGATCAGTGGTCCGTGCAAAGGATATGAGCCAACGTGGTACTACGATACGGAAAGGAAGCAGTGTGGTCAATTCATTTACGGGGGTTGTCTTGGAAACGCGAATAAGTTCAACTCATCAAAAGAATGCGAGGAACTCTGCGTCACGTCTGATGATGATGGTATGATTTTTATTCTGAAAAGAAATGAATGAAAATTATTGATAACGATGTTTTGCAAACAGACCCATGTGAGCAATCCAAGGAAGAAGGCCCGTGTAAAGGAAGTTTCAGGAGATATTACTTCAATAAAAATACCCAAGCGTGTGAAGTATTTAGGTACGGCGGTTGTAAAGGCAATAAAAATAGTTTCCCTACTGACATCGCTTGTCAGCAGAAATGTCTACAACCAGGACGAAGCAAAGGTAAATATGCTTTCTGGTTAGTAATCGCATGGGTACAGAATGGATAGGTTTATTTCAATCTATGCACAGAGAAAATCACGGTGAGGTTACATCTTTAGAACTTTATTGATTTAATGAATGGATTAAGTTATAAAATTGAACCCTTCGAAAACTTACACTTCTCACCACATCGTGGTGAGATATTGCTTGCTAATTTTACTACTTTAAAATAGTTTTGGTTCTTGCTTGGAGTTTTAGATACTTGGAATATAGAACGCAAGCATCTTGTTGCGAAAATGTATTAAAATTCAAGAATGATCGAATTGTTAGTGATTCATTGAAGAAAATCGATGTGGGTAATCGTGTTAGTGGGATCGACATGAGACTTCATTCTCAAGATTGGGATTATAACAGTTTTTTGTCAGAAAAAGAATAGACCAAAGTTACAAGTACCCGGATTGACTACACAATTAATTGTACTAATGTTCACTAAGTCATAGCATTATGACACAACGCATCAACACTAAATCTGCATGATGCAACTTGTTTGATTAATAACAGAGTATTGCTCATCACCACGGGCGGAAGGCGATTGCCAACAGAAGCAACCAAAGTGGTACTTTGATCAGTCGGAGAATCGCTGCATGCCATTCTATTATAGTTGCTGTGGTGGTAATAGAAATAATTATGACCATAGGGATGCATGCGAGTCTGATTGCCCGTCCAAGATCGGTAAGATCAATAACACTTGAGTTCTAAGAAAACCTAACAAAATTCAATGAAGAATCTTTCCGATAATTCGTTAAGTTATTCGATTAATCGATGCATTTCCAAAAATTCAATTATTCCAAATGATAACGATTTTGTAGAGAATCATAGTGATTGAACTAAAATAAATATTGTTATAACGTAGAACAAGACATTTGCGTTCTACCGGCGCTTCTGGGCGAATGTCACAATTACACTCAACGCTGGTACTACAATTCTTACGAACAACGTTGCACACAATTCTACTATGGCGGCTGCGGCGGGAATGGAAACAATTTCCAGACCGAATCCGATTGTGTACACAGATGTCAGTCTCCGGATGAACCTCGTGAACCTCCTGAACGAACGGAATTCAAAACAGGTGATTTAATCGACTTGGAAAAAGATCACATGCCAAACTGATCAATAATATTCGGACGATGTTAAAATCGTTAACGATCGTTATTGTTTCAACAGAATACTGCTTCCTTCCTGATGAACGCGGCTCCTGCTCCCAAAACCAAACCAAATGGTTCCACGACAGCAGAGATGGAACATGCCAACAATTCATGTACGGCGGCTGTTCAGGGAATGCCAACAACTTCAACTCTCGCGAAGAATGCGAATACCGATGCGGAGAAGCTCAAGGTAAAGTTGCCTAATTGCTTTATCGAAAAGAAACCGAAACAGCGAATAACGAAATTCCTGTATCGTTCAGATGCTTGCGATTTGCCTCTCGTTGTCGGCCCCTGCAACGGAACAATCTTGCAATACTTCTACGATAAATCTTTCGATGCCTGCCACACCTACGACTACGGTGGTTGTTTGGGTAATAAAAATCGCTTCGAAGACTTGGTTAGCTGCGAGAGAAGATGTAGGAAACAACCCTCGGTTGAACATACGCAGCGTCCGTATCCTCCGGATACTGGGACTGTCCAGAAAAACCCGATTTGTACGGCCCGACCGGATGCAGGCCCTTGCAACCAAGACGTCACTGGCTATTACTACGACATGGAAATGGGCAGATGTCAAGCTTTCATTTATGGGGGATGCGAAGGAAACTCGAACAGATTCCAGACCGAAGAGCAGTGCGAGAGACTGTGCGGGATATTCCAAGGACAAGGTCAGCTGAAACATCTGGTTTCGATTTGTTGAAGCCGTTAGTGGATTCATCGATTGATTTACGTGTTTATCATCCTCAGATATTTGTAATCTTCCTGGTGATCCGGGTCCTTGCCGCGGCAGCTTCCCGAAATTCTTCTACGATCAGCAGATTCGCAGATGCCGAGAGTTTCGGTATAGTGGGTGTGAGGGTAACGCTAATAGGTTCAGCTCTGCTTCCGAATGCGAATCTGTTTGCATACATCATGAAGAACCAACTCCGAGCGGAAACGACACAGCGCTTTCTCATTTAGGTAACTCGAGCTTCGATTACACGATTAGTCGTGTGTTTGTTAATGTTTTGGTTAATGTTATTGACCTTATCGGTGGGATTCAGCAATATGCAAAGAACCGGTTGACATCGGATCCTGTGCAGGCGGTTATCATAGGCGATTCTATTACGACGAAGAAGACCAGACGTGCCAAGCTTTCATCTACACAGGCTGTGGTGGAAATCGAAACAATTTCAAGACTTTTGAATATTGCATTGTTACTTGTTACAGGAGTAAGTCGTGGTACCTTCAAGAAAGCTTTTTTCTTGCAGTGTAAATATGCTGAGACGCAGAAGAAATGGAACGAGGCAAAATTTTTCTGAATCTCTTGTTTTTACTTTGCTTTATATTTCATCTCATTACAGGATTCGGCAGTGATTGCTTTTATTTATGTTTGTTTAAGCCAGGGATTCGAAAGTAATTTTTTTATCGACACCTTCATATTATCTCAGCAAAAAGATCAACGCAGCTTATTCCAGTGCAAATAAGAGTATTAATATGACGCTTCACTTTTGAAAATTTTTTCACAATTTAGCCTGAAAAAATAGCATCAATGCTACAATAGGAGCTAATAAAATTTATGAATAACGTAGAAGACATCTACTTTTTATATGATGACTTTCTTAATCTAACTACAGGGAGCAACGAAATTGACGTTGATTCTGGACAAAAAGAAAAAGACCCTTGCGCTCAGGCTCGAGAAGAGTGTAGGAATATCCGCTGTCCGTACGGAAGAGAAGCTTATGTTGATGATCAAGACTGCGAACGCTGCCGCTGCGTAGACCCTTGCAGTACACAAGTCTGTCCACAAGGAACTACATGTACCATAACTTTGATATCCACAAGAGATGGCACGGAGTACAAAGGCATTTGTAAACAAAGTAAGCCACAACCAGTAGAATCGACAAATATTTCGAGCAAATCGAAGTAACAGATACAATCTACATTTTCAGCTGATAAACACGGACATTTCCCGGTCGTTTCAAACACCACAAGATGCGAGCAGGAATGTTCAGTGGACGCTGATTGTTCAGGTGAACAAAAGTGTTGTAGTACCAGTTGCGGAAAATCTTGCTTGGAACCCGCGCCGGAAGAAATCTTTAGCACTGCATTACCCATCATTTACCCAACACCACCATCATATGGAAATGTACCGGCGACAATTCAAGAGCCAGAAAACCCAAACCCAACGGCTGAGGAAGGCGGTATGGTGATTATGAAATGCGTTACTTCTGGCACTCTACCCCCAACCATCACGTGGAAAAAAGGCTCCCAAACGGTGAGGAAGATTGGTATTTGAAACTGTAGCGAGTCATAATTTTTCACTTACTTAAGCTATACTTCATTTTGTAGATTGACGAGTACGAAAAACGAAAACGAATTCTGAGTGACGGTTCATTACAAATAACGAATCTCCACATGCAAGATAAGGGCACTTATACTTGCACAGCTAGTAACAAATATGGTCCGTCAGCACGAATAGAATATCACCTAGAAATAACAGGTAAACTTTGCATTCAAGTTGAAAAATGTAATGTCTTTGTGTATGGTACTAATTTCGGGCACACTTTCTTTCTGTCGTATTTATTGCTTCCTCCTAAATCAAATTGGTTTCGTAACGAATTGTTTGGAATGGGTGTGGTAAACTAATTTCTTCTAACTCTGCATCTTTGCACGGCACGTCTTTTTCAAACTGTAGAACCCCATGAGCGTCAACCTCATATCGCCGGGGAACCAAATGCTACTATCACGGTAAACATGAACTCACCGTGCGAAATCCGTTGTTATGCTTCGGGTTGGCCTAGACCGCAAGTAACCTGGTGGCGGGGCAACACAATGCTTCCGTTCTCGTCCGAGAACTACAAACAAGATCCCGACTACGTTTTGCATATTCACCTGGTGCGCCTGACTAATCTGGGAATGTATACGTGTCAGGCGTACAACGGTATTGGTAGAGCTGCATCTTGGAATGTCATACTGCTTGCGATCGGTCCCGTGCTCAACGTTAAACCTGAGCAGCAGGAGTACATGAAGTACTTGCTGCCACCGCCGAGAAGGCCGGAAAGACCAGCTTCAGAAAAGCCCCAGTATCCTTACAGACCCCAAAGACTCGAAAACGTCACGCATGTTCCTTCCTATTCTACTAAATACTTGAATATTCCCACTGTCGTTCCTCTAGGAGGAAATATTCAAAGACCAAATTACAAAGGTGAGGAAGTGGATGAAACCCAGTTTCATTTGACTTCGTATCTGTTATCTTGTACGATGTAATGATTGCTTTATACCAATGAATTTTTCACTTCTATGCAGTGCCTGTACAGTTGAACGTGTCGGTTCCGCAAACTCAATTTCCTGAAGCCAGTGAAATAAGCATAAATTGCAACGTAACAGGCTATCCTACTCCACGTGTCACGTGGTATAAGGATAATCAGCTCCTCGAGATGAATTATCGTATTTACTTAGCAGGTTTGTGTCCATGTTTTTCACAAAATTGAAGACTTTCTTTTGTGAATTGAATCGGATTTTATCGTGTTTCAGAGGGGAATCAATTGAGAATCAAAAATGCCGATAAAAGCGATTCAGGAGAGTACCGTTGCGATGCTGCCAATGACATTTCATTCTCTTCCGGAAGTGTGCAAATTGTAGTGGCTGGTAAGTACATCGATGATATTGATGAATCGTAAAAACATCTTAATCCTGACGTAATTTAATTCATGGGAATTCTTATTAGGAATATTCATCCACCCAACCTGCCAGGACAAGCCGGACTTGGCGAAATGCGAGCTAATCGTACGCGGCAATTACTGCCGACACAAATACTATGCCAATTTCTGCTGTCGCTCCTGTACCGAAGCCGGCCAGCTTCCTGCTAGTGCACCAAGTCCCGACGGAACAAGGACGAAGAGATCCAATTTCCCTCTCTTTTAAAATAATGTACCCAGATTCGATTTTTCGACAAGGCCATTCGGTAGATCGAACGATCCAATAACGAAAATGATAATTCCAGGACTCAATGATTGAGAATTGAATAAATTAAAGTTTTTGTACGAGGGAGAATCGTCTGCTTCGTGGCTGCGTCGAAAATTTAACTGCTACAGTTCACTGCCAAAGCCTTGGAACGTCTATACATAGATAAAAAAAACGACAAGATTTTGAGTGTT
This sequence comes from Zelostemma sp. ZL-2020, assembly GCA_022816865.1. Lineage (NCBI taxonomy): Eukaryota > Metazoa > Arthropoda > Insecta > Hymenoptera > Platygastridae > Zelostemma > Zelostemma sp. ZL-2020. The sequence continues at coordinate 4,911 of JABFQM010000054.1, read as the reverse complement.
CAAGAAAATTCTAGGGTGAATGAAAAATTGCGCCAATGTACAATTTGTCTTTAAAAGTCGATGCTAAGGAACGATGTAGTTTGTATATAATCAATTTACATGAATGAGCACCACGCGTCTTTTTATAATAATATCTGGCAGTTTGAAGTTAATTTACGAATGCGCATGTTCTGACGAATGTGTTGGTCGTGGTTTTCTATTGTACTTTGTACACGAGTCCATGTATACACGATCCGATGCTGAATCCTAGTCCGACAGAGTCATATTGAAATTGCAATTACTGTACTCGAACACTGTAATCGATAGTAGACCAGTCTTGAAAACGAAACTTACAGCGACTTTGTCACACTCAACGAGGCATTGATTATTTGATTGGTAGGTTAATCGATAAATTCATTGGGCTCGAACAGTACATTTGTGTGCGAAAAGAAATCTGTGATTGCGATAAATTAAAAGTTGCGATTCAACGATTTTCTCTTCCAATTGATAAGATTTCTGCATTAAATTGTTTTATCTTGTTCATCGTGGTCCGTTTCATGCACTACACTCTCTAGTATCAAACCCGTCATAATTTAAGATAAAAGACCTCAGCATTGATAAAAAGCGCATCTTGTATGTGAAGTATTATATAGTGTTATAACAAAATATTTTAATAATGCTCTTTAGATTAATGACGTGTTACTATTGTTATTAATATTCCCATTGCCAGTTATATATTTAATCGGAAATATTATTTTTCAGTCCGAGATTGATGTCGGAGAATTTTGAAGCAATTTTGTATCAAACTATTTTCGTCTCCAAAAATCGTGGAAGTAGTTATTCAATTAATTTCTATTACGTTTGAAATGAGTTCATGACTCCGAAAATTCCTAAGTTATCCCTATCGTAAGTAGAGTTTTATTGCATTTGTAATTATTTCGAATCAGTCACCAAGGGCATTCAGCATGTTACAAAAATTTATCAAAAGAAAATTGTTTTTCGTAAGATAACATGAATAAGTTACATAAGTGTAGAGAATTTCGTAGTATCCAATCGCTAGCAATATGACTCGCGAAAGCTTTGATTAGTTTGCTTACCTCATTGATCGATAGTTTAATGTAGATTTCATTTGATTAAATCTTTCGTACGTGCTATTGTCCCATAATTCGTTTTTGCTGTTTTTAACAGTTTTTATTATGGTCATGAAATACAAAATCCGAATAATTCAAATGGATTCTTGTTCACATTTATACATGTTAGAAATGTGCATTGTAGACAACTTGGAGTACATGCTATGACGCTGAAAAATAACAATCAATCAAGGATACATTGCATATAAAGAAAGGGACGTGTTAACATTGAAAATTCATTCTACTTTATGCACTTTTTATCTATTAACACAAATACCTTTTTTATCTCATCAAAGTTTGTATACCAGTTTTAAAAATATCGTCAATAAGATTCTAATATTGCGAATAAGCCGTGGTTAGAACAGGTTTTAGAAATAATATGAATAAGAACTTATTCCTTTGGAATTTATTTATATCTATAATTGAATGTCGATTGTTTTGATAATTATTACTTTTTCCTTCGAAATCCCGATTTATTATTTCTTCCTCCTTCTACATTTCTGCTTTTAACTTTGGACGATTGTATGGAATAGCTAGTAATATTATTTTTCATAGATTTTTCACACAAAAAATATACAGTTGAAATACTTTGTGACGAGAAACAAACAGAACCAAGTTCATAATACAAACGATGGGAAGCAAATTTTCCGTAAAGAATAAATTGTCAAAGTATGATAGAAATTAGACTATCTCGAAAAACATACCATTTTATTCGTACAACGTGCCTTAAGAAACGCGTGAAAAGCGAGGGAACCAGATCGATTACTCTCACTGAAGATTACAATGCAAAACTGGACGTAGATTTGAGGCAGTTCACGATTGGTGAGAGAATTTGGTGAAACTTTCGAGAAACGAGTAATGAATCGAGCTCTTTCGAGTGTTATAATTCACACATTGATCTTATTTCTCGTTTTTCTGTCTGCGTCTATATTTTGTAATTTTAGAAACAACGAATATCATCATGTTATACTAATAGTAGAAGTGTAGAAAACGTAAACCATGTGTATAAACGAATTAGCTTAGCATTACATCGATATATCTAATCAAGTCAGGTGAAATCATTCCCAGGTGACAAAGTAAGATGAGCTCCGTTTTTTCTACCTTCTTTTACATGTGTACAGTTTCAACAACCTAAGATTAAGAGCTCTTGCACGATTGTTATTATAAAGATTTTCATACATCGTCATTTTTACCCTACTTACTTTAAGTTTGAACCTACGCGAATGTACAAAGATATTAGTCGAAATAACGCAGGTGAAAATGCATTTTGTCAGCAAGTGCGATTCTGTACTTTACGAATGTTTTTTTAGAACTGCATGTAGCGAGGGTTGCAATTGTTGGAAACATCCGAACAAGTACAAGATGGTGGAGAAATATCGACATATGTATATCATATCACTTGAAGTACTATCACCGTTGAATATTGTATTAATCTGCTTTTATTGAATCACGTAAGTGTTAGTTATTAGATAAGAGTCATTGCGATAGATTTGTCAAAATCTTCATTTGGCAATGTCGTGAATTTTGTTTCTATATTAAAACAAAATATGTATCGAAAAATGCTGAAATTTCCATTCATAGCTCTTTTCATTTTTATATTAATCGGCGCGTTGCATATATGCGAAACCTCAATTTTGAGTTCTAAAGAACGTAAAATTTGGTTACAAAATTGTTAATGAAATGGTTAAAAACTCGATAATTGGAAAGTTATTTTGAATTTGTCGGAACGAAGAGTTTTATGAGATTAATAAAATTTTCAAGGAACTGCAATGATTTTCTGCAGCAATTTTATACAAAAAATAGCGTAGAATGCAATTTAAATAAATGAATTGCGATGAAAACAGCATTGAATTGGGACTGAACCATTTCTTAGCACATATTCATTATAGAAAAATAACCAGAAAGATTTGAGACGTTGCTGGATAAAGATTTTCGAAAATCGATCGAAATGAAACCTAACGATCAATATATAATTATGACTCTACATTAGGTAATATAGGCGTGAACAAATACTATTATGAATAATTATTCTATGGACAATAATATGTTTCAAGATGTCGAAATGCATATATTAGTGGCCATTAAAACATACTTTTGTAAATAACTCCTTCCCATTCACTTGTCATTGCATCTTCATATTTTATACCAGCAAGGAGAGAAACTATAACGTATTAACGAGATTTTTTATGTATTTAAAAGTGCCCTCAATTTATGTATTTATTTGAATACGAATTTATTTTCATGAAAAATGAAAAAAAAAATTACGATTCAAAGTCATTCAATTTAAAAATGAAGATTCCGTTAAATGAATAGATACATTTTATGAACTAAGCTTCCGGTAAAATATAACACATGATAATATAATACATGAAGCAATCTTGTTCAATTTTTGTCTTTTGTAAACTCTTTTCCGCGACAGAGACCATTCTAGTTACCATAATATTGTTATAGTGCGACAGACAATGGCAGATCTCCATTATTTTGCAGCATTTATTTGAATATGAATTTATTTTTATGAAAAATGAAAGAAAAAAAATTACGATTCAAAGTCATTAAATTTAAAAATGAAGATTCCGTTAAATGAGTAAGGTAAATGCCCCAGTAATGGCCACCTTTGCTCCAGTAATGGCCAGTGTCTTCATTCATTGATAAATAATAATTACTTGACCATAAAAATCATTTCCTGTGTTGATATTAGACCTGAAAATTCGTGCTAAAAACATATTTCCATCGAAAATCACAAAAACACCGATTTTGGCTCCGCTTTTAATAAAACTTGGCCATTACTGGTACACTGGCCATTACTGGAGCATTAACCTTAGATACATTCTATGAACTAAGCTTCCGGTAAAATATTAGCCTCCATAAGATATTGAATACGAATAGTTGGAGCATTCGAATGAAAAGGGTATACGTGCACACGAACGAAATTTACATGTATTACGTTTGCAAGTAAGTAAAACATATCTTTTTGTTGAATAAAAAATTATCCCGAACGGCCTCATTTTCCATTTTATCAAGGTAATAAGGCCGCGTCTTTTTTCGTACTGTTTCGAGCCTGATAAGTTTGATGTCTTCACATTTATCGAAGACATTACATCAAAAATATCAGAAAATTAGATGTCCTCAATTTTTTTTTCTTTAATGTCATTATTGTTAAAGTTCATCAACGCGTGTTTATTTTTAACTTAAACAATGCCATATACGTGCGGTGATTTGAAAAATTAATGCGTTGCCATCAGGTTTATCAAATTGGGTGTTGCTATATCGAGCTTTGAACGTCCATCAAGTTAGCACTACCATTTGCGAATTCATAACATTTAAGAATTGGATCAATTATCGCTTATTAGTCGTGAATTTGTCGTGAAAACCAAAAATTTGACGCACCCCATTTTTTAAAAATAACCACGGGTAATGCTAACTTGACAGTCAAGTTAGCACTACCACCTACGAAAATGAGGTAAAGGGTATTCATAAGAACTAATGCTCTACGGTAAAATTTGTCGCTTTTTTGTCGCAAAAGAATGCCCGAAGCCAATTTTGAATTCAACTTAAATTTAACCCAATTTTTAAAAAATTACCATTGGTAATGCTAACTTGACGGTCCAGTTAGCACTACCACCTACGAAAATGAGCTAAGGGGCATCGAAGAAACTAATGCACTACAGTGAAATTTGTCGCTTTTTTGTCGTAAGCGAATGGCCGAAACAGATTTTTGATTCGACTCAAATTTTTCTTGTAATTTCAAAAAACGTATTCCAGAGGTATTGCCAAACTTATCATATTATTACTCTGAATGGAA